>DWKA01000661.1:0-15244 GCA_018249155.1 Panoquina ocola ocola
CTTAGAAACTTCATTTGGCCGTACTGAAAAATCACACTTTTTCACTTCCGACTTTGTTAATTGCTGCAGTCGATTTGATAATGTATCATCAATATACATACAAGTTCTTAATTTCCTGTCTTTGTAAATTTTTGGGACAAAGACTGAATTCATCATCAATTTTAGTAAAATTTTCTTTCATATTTCATTTATGCCATGAAAAAACTTTAATAAAAGCCAACCTTTCAAAGCACGCGGTGATTTCTACGAACATATTTGTAAACCAATGGACAAACCAATCAAACGCTTCATTTCCATCAATTACAAAGCCGAGTTTAAACAAAACGCCATCATTACAGATACGTTGATTGTCGCAAGTATAATTAGTGAAATCATTAATCTTGTAGCGCCATTAGACCAGAGCCCAAGGGCATACTCTATATATCTGTTGACGACGTAAATATAGCTTTATGAGCTGTAATAGGTTATTATTATGGAATTATTACAGACGGTTATTGTTTTAAAGACAGCTACTTGATTAATGATATTAATGACTCGAAACCAAATTAGCCTCGAGTAAAGATCAGGAATCGACGACAAATTGAATTCCTCAGATTATAGAATTAACGAAGCTCGTGAATGGGACGGGTTTCATTGAATATAGATGACGCTGGATTAGGGTTGGCGATGTTTGAAAAATAATGGACGAGGAACTGTATTGCTATTAATAAATTCAAGTTACTTAGTGTTGTTAACTTCTATAGATTTTATTTAGTGTTGGTTACTACGGGTATAATAATGTGATTGCATTGAGTATAAAAATATTATATTATTGATAATATTAAATCCGCTTTAGGTTGTGATTTTCGTGATCTCTGATGTTATATCAATGACATATACTACATGTATCTGCATCTTACCATTTCTTTTCTCATTATACATTTATTCCAAAGGATCGCTCGATTCGACAAATCTGCCTTTTATGAAACAAATTTTAAAAGTTTTTTAGTTTGTCGTTAGTTTACCTTAGGCCCAACGCCCACAGAATAAGGCGCGGCGAAGATACGGCGCAGATACGGCAAGTTCCATACTATATGACGTGAGTCACTGACGTCAGTCGCCGTATCTTCGCGCGCCTTATTCTGTTTGCGTTGAGCCTTAGGTTTACCAATAAGTGTTTATATTGTATGGCAACCCTACGCGGAATGTCCAAATGGTATCCATCCGCTAGCATCATTAGATAAGTCTAGCATAATGTCACTTTTCCGGCGCCAACCACTCATTAGTTGCGTAATTTCGTCACGAAAAAGTTTAAATACTATAATTAATGATATATTGTAGACTGTTAATGCCATCATATTCAAACATTATTCGAGTATGCTAAGTGCACTTTGGCAACTTTCGATTAGTTTCAGGCTAAATATTTATTTTATCTTCATGTTACGTTGCGTACGTTAGTTTGTTTTCTCGTTTACTTATGCAATATTTGTTACGTTTACAGCGAATAGTATAATGTTTGCCTCATTTATGATTGAATCATATCGACGGTTCCCGGTCTATTTGCATTAAACGACATTTTTAAACTTTTTTTTAGACCCGGCTCAAATGATGCAGAAAAATTCACTAATTCTAACTGCAAATAGACCGGGAACTGTCGAATTATAATTTTAAAATAATACAAAGTTAAAAAGACCGTCAAAACAACACAGGTGTATCATATTAGAGAGATAAGTTTGAAGGAAGCGGTATCGTGGAAGGGTACGAGGTCGCCAGGAGGTCAGTCATTACGCCCCACACCTGTGCGGCCGCATTCGTTTTTTCATCTGTCTTAGGATTTCTTTTGCCTTCATCGATATCTGCACTTCATTACATAGTATAAAATAAAGTCGCTTTTCAGTCCCTATATCCCTTTGTACGCTTAAATCTTTAAACTACGCAACGGATTTTGATGCGGTTTTTTTTAGTATATTGAGTGATTAAAGAGGAAGGTTTATACGTATAATACGTTCACAGTTTTTATGTAGTGTATTCAGTATCAGCATTGCACCCGTGCGAAGCCGGGGCGGGTCGCTAGTATTTTATAATCATTGATCCCTCTTATATTATTATTAGCGATTCATTGCATTGTTTCTACATTATTGCATTAATCAGTATTTTTTCACCTGACTCTTGAAAGCTCCGTATAAGGTAGATTTGACATTATCGAAAAAAGATTTGGCAAGATTTCACTGTTAACAATGAGCCAAGCTAAGAATTTATGATTATCAAATAACAGATAATATTGTATTGTGAATAGTTTGGCTTTATCGACTGACATCATTGTCTTGTATCAGAATATTTCGCATATTAACACATTCTTGGGTATACATGTAATTCATTTGAATTTCATTTTATGTATCGTGAAGCGAAAATTGATATTCCGCATGTATTACAGCACAGAGTTATTTTAAAATGTATAAGACTTAAAAAGCTTTCATTATTAAATATTATTAGATGCGTCATAGATATACTCGTATATACCACTATCTACATTTTATCCTTCACTGGTTGATGCCTTTTAAAGCTGGTCATCTGGCATCTTTGGAATGGGATCATTAGATCCCAACCCTCACCTTGCTGATAATGCGGGGACATCACCGGAAAGGACCGGTAACCCGTTGCTCTCAACCCTTAAGCACCCCATTACGACTCGACCCCCAACCCCTGCTCCGTTCAACAAACGATTTGTTTGCTGTCAACAAACAAAAGAAAGGTGCAAAGTTATCCACGTTTACTTTTTAAAGATTAACAGTTAATAGAATAGAAAAAAGTGTGCCTTTGTCGCAGAATAATCGTCTTAGCCATCAATATGATACAAGATCTAGTCGAGATTGGGATCGTCGTCGGCTTTGTACCGCTTTTTTATATCTACATTGTTTAGATGTGTTTTCTAAAACGTTTTAGCGGTTGAAAGGGTCCATTGAGGATTGAGCCGAGCTACCTTGCTTCGGATTGTTGGCGTTACAGATATGCTTTGGTCATTCTCACCAACAAAGCCAACGTGATAATGGTCATCTTTATCAGTGTTTCATCTCCTTTTATGTTCGATTGTTGCAAGTCGACTTTAAATAGCAATCGGTCGTTCTTTGTTAGTAATAAGGAACGTTTAACGTTTCGCAACTTTTGCGATAGTAGATAATGAAATGTTCACGTCTCGGATTGTGATAGCACTTTCGATTGCTGTTTTCGTAAGTGGGTTCTATAGGTGCTTCGTATTTGGATATGACTTGTATTGCGTTTGTTCTTTTGGTTTCATCTTTGTGTGTTTTTAAGTTAGGATCTTTAAGTATGTCACGTTAGTTGACCAGGTGAATTGCAACTTGGTCTTTACTGACTATTTTAAAAGCTCAAACTATCAAACTAACTATACTTACTATAAAACTTCTGAAACATTGCTTAGCTTGGAATTTTCCTGTGGGATAAAAAAATAAAATTCAAAAAGAGCAGACTAGAAAATACAATATTCTACTACGGATTTTTGAATCTGTAAATGTGTGAAAGAAAGAAAAAATATATATGGAATACGTCAAGCGTCACAAACATTTACATTACGAAACACATTTGCATTCCGCGGAAGAGTTTCACGCTATTCTCTGCGGGACAAAGCTCGCAACTATTGATTAATTAGCGACATTAACATTAGCGAGGCCGGTTTATTAAATAAGTGCATAAAATATAGTAAACAATGCGGCGGTCCGTCCGTCAGTCGCTGAACAATACTCGCCGCACCTTTTGTTTGGCTCGCATCAATCACAGACTACATTGTTCGGAATATCTTAATAAGTTTTTGTACTGGGCCGGTCACTTAGAAAGATTTTTCGGTATCGCTTGATATGGAGTTTATGATGAATATTAATGAAAGTTTGTTTCAGGGGAATAAAATTATAATTGTTTGCGCCCGGAATGTTATATTTAATGGCAGCAAATTTTTTATAGTTTGATTTACTGGAAATATGTGACTTTTCTTTAGTAAAGCCTGATAATTATTAAATTATGTGGTCTATAGGTACTTTCTATGTGGTACCTGCACTGAATCAATAAACACAACAAGACATAACATTCACATCACATGTTCTATTAGAAAGAAGTCTCAGTTTATCTAAATGCCATACCATCAGAAATAACTGCTCAAATTTGAATGCAATTGTAACCTTAGATAGATTCCGCGACAAAAGTTTACATAATATAATTTAGGAAGATTGTCTGATAGGGGAACGAAATAAAATCCTTACGCCTTAGATTTTAAATTTCCTAATCAATAGTGCGAAGTCGGACCGGTTCGCGTTTAATTATAAACAGCGATGTGAGCCACAAAATTATAGCTTGTCCAGTCCGTCCGTTCAAATAACCGTCTTGTCTTCATAATAGCTTAATCCTAGCATAAACTCAGTCTTACACAGACCGTGTTCAATGCGCTTTCTTTGTCAAACCCACAACGCTTGTCAAAAATGTCATGCAAGTTCCCAGGGGTCGCAAATTATGGCAATGTTTGCTTCAGTTATTATTGTTCAATAGAAAAACGCCTTCCACGCCTCTCTCTGACAAAAGACGTCAAAAGGATCGCGCATGAACTTTGAAAAGGGCGATTCGCGTCTTCGGCCAGGTGCGGTCATTGTTGATCAACTGACCGTAACTTTCTTGACCATAATGACCAGGGTCGTGAGAAAACAAACTAAAGTAATATTTATAATTATGACGTAGGCGACAAATTAATCCTACGTAATCGTATGAATCTGGTCAAAATTGTCGGAATAACGCGCGGCGGTACTGCAACGTCACAACCACCGAAAGATACTATCGCTTCTAGTGAGCATAATAACTGTGACATGGTCCGTACGAGTACAGTCGCTTAATGGTACGCATTCTGGGAAAACACCGCTAGTAACATAAAGATACCATCGTACGACGTGCCACAGCGTTCCCACGACTATGATCGCGAAAAGTAAAAAATATACTCACACTAATCATTAGGCAACCCTTGCCGGACATCGGTCAAGTCTAGTGAAAACATTAATTTAAAAAAAGACAACAAAAATACCGGATCCGGTTGTGCGGTCAACCCCGGGGTTCCTTCAGGTTTCGGGCGCCATAAGCTAATTTATGTTTCGCACGTTTTGTCCGGCCATGAGAATGCGAACAATAGCTCCACTAATCCCCTAAAGGGTTCGGTGAAAACCGTTTAGAAACATGATAGTTTTCACCGTAAACATTACCGTCGCGTAACGTGACGTATCGTATTACTCGCGACGTGACGAAAGGTTTACGTTTATATGTTTACGATGGTCAGACCCCGTAATTATAAAGTGATTGAAATTAAATCCGATTTTATCTTTTTGAATACTTAATTTACATAAATCTCCAGCTTAAATTGCTCTCTATCACTGAAATTTATTAATCGAGCTCTCCATGTCTAATCTTCTCTGTTTTATCTCTATCTGTTCGAATTAATGAAACGTGGCCAACATTATTGTCTTTCAATTGGTTCTCTCTTGTTTAATAAGAATTTGAATGAATGTTTGCTTTTTCTAATATACAAAGAGTGAACGAGAGAACAAATGAAAATATTTAGCAAGAGGAAAAAATTGTTTTTGAAAGGCAACATCAAAATAAGTACCTACATTTGTATAACCGAACAATTTTTTTTATGTTTTCTAAATTCTAAAGTTCTAATAAATTCAAATGCAGCACAGCCTGTTATTTTTAACAACACAAAATATAGTTGTACACCCGAAGCAATTTGGTCAGTAAATCAAAAACACACGTTCACACACTCGGATCAATCATTTAGCGCGGTATCACCGAAACCGAGCGTCATAACTCGAACAGCGAAATACCTCACAAAAACGAAGCAAAGTGTAAAATCATTTGTGTGGGATTAAAAAAGGAGCTAGCGAGCGTGAGATATACACCACTATCAATCACCGTGTGATTTATATCCTCACGATGATGTATCGGCCAGGACTCCGACCGCCGTCCGACGGTAAAAGTATTCGATAATTAACTTTTTAAATTTGACTGACGCCTTCATCCACGGGAAAAAATGCCGTGCCGTGCCGAAATACGATGCGATTGACATTGAATTTTACGTTTTGCGATTTGTTTAGTGTTTTTGAGTTCGATTCGATGACAGACGTATTTTCAGTTTAGATTCGACTTTTAAAATATTCATAAAAATGTAAGTGATTTTTATGTCACAGATAGGTAATATTTAAGTAGTCAGAGAAACTAATAAAATTGAAGGGTATACATGAGATGGATTAAGTTAACTTAATTAGCGATGCTTAACGTTTTTAAAACCCGAAAGGTTATCAAAAGTGTAATACTAAAAACAATCCAATAAAAACCGTAACACGAACAGACACGGTTGATGAAACAACCATTCATCACGAACAACGCGACGTGACATTATATAGCACGTCAAAATATTCACCTACAGGGGGTTACCTCAATTGCCGTTCCACTTGCCAGACCGGGAATCGAAGGTGGACCCCTGCTGCGAGGCCGGCGTGCGCCTAACGAACTATACAGGTGATTTATCGGAACGCTCTCCACTTACTCGATTCTAATTCCTTCACGACGTGCGATGTACCTCGTATAACATCGGTGATTTCATTATGATTAGCTTTTACATTTAAATATTCATTCTCAGGCTCAAATGAATTGAGTTGTTTATGAAAATTGTCAGAAACACCTGATAAAATAACATTTCCGATAGCAGCTTCAGTTATAAATATATTCCTTAATCTCGGAGGTTTTGTAATGATAAGGAAGTCAATGGAAAGCGTAACAAAATCTCAAATTAAGTATAAGCAAACAGTTATGATAGAATTTCCTGCCGGTGAAATTTTCTCAGGCTCGAGCTTCTAAGACGGTATAATCTCGAATACTTGAGAGTAATGCACAGTTTGTATGTATATTGGTTACTACGTTAGTAGTCCCAGTAAACCTGTTCCGCTGGTCTTGCCCTCTGTACCGTGTCTTACTATAAATTATATTTGTATGCAGCCTTATAGTTTCACTTTACATTTTAAAGTGATCATTCCGATGTTGATAAACTGAGATGGGAAAGTCGGTACAACTAAATGTAAACGGTATTTGACTAAAGCAGAATTAGAATAGATATTGAAATTCATGAATGTGCCCCAAATTCTACTAATAGTAATTTTATAGAACATTATGAATAACATAATGTTATAAATAAAAGAACTTTTAAAATAAACATTACTGTCGTGATTTGATGGCTCAATAAAACTAACATTAACAGCCTGTAATGATTGCTGAGTATAAAATAAAAAAAGAACTTCATCCGAGCTGTCGCTTGAAATTCATCTAGCGTCCGCATCTCTATACGTCAGTCTGTCTGTCCATCATTACACGTGAATCATCCTCGGTATCGTGCGGGAGAATTTCGTGAGGTCACAGTTTACTATAGCGGTTTAGGCGCCCTGCGGTCGTTCGTCCGAGCGAGAGGGCGCTATCGGCTTCCTCGGAGGCGTGAGCGGGACGAATCCAATCTTCCGTCTAACTCCGACCGTTTCGTGACCCCACAGCTAATCACATATCTGCAAGCGTATTATGATTATCGCAAGGCTTCGTTCCTCGTACGTTGTTGTGGTCAGTGACTTGTTGCATTGCCTCATTTCACACAGCGAAATTATTGCACGATTCTCATCCGTGTACAATTCGAGCTCGTCTTACTTTGTATCTGATGCGATGAACGTTTCTGTTATATCAATTTGTCGCGTCTCGGAAAAGTAGGAATCAATTAATTTGGAAGTTTAATTTATTCTAGCTAGTTTTATGGGAGTCTTGAGTTATGGGCAGTTATTATTGTCTCGGACAGATTCCTAAGTAATATTTATATTCGTTGGCCAGTCGATTGGTGTAACGAAAGGTTTACCTGTTGCTGGCCGTGGCATAAATCTTCGGCGACGGTTAATAAGGCGATAATTACAAAAACCCGAGTGAAGCTAATGCGGCGTCGGCTGGAATGTATTTGATGGCACGCGCCTTCGGATCGCTTTATTATTCCAATCTTTAGCATATTTTCCAAGAATGTTATCTCGTCCGATAAATTTAATTACAAGATGTACGGTATTGATGTGTTCCGTGTCCGGTTTGGGCGATGATTTAGTTATTCACGGCATGCGCTCCTCAGTCCTATTATTTACATTTACTTTCTACTACTAAGCGCGATTGTTCGCTGTCATTCTTTATAGAACTGACAAATGGTTTAAATATTCGCATTTATTATGAATCACTGGTGAATTTTTAATCATCATTGGAATACAATCTTTATTTTTTTTCACACTCGGTTGCTTTTGGCGCTCTGCAAGTTGTCTTTAGCGCCATGATACAGGTTTTGAAATGAGCCGCGTTACTCTTGTAGCGACGAAATTCTCACATCTTATCTGACGTTTAACACTAAGATACACAAAGATTTATACCGTGAAATATGTTACTAACCGTTCCCAGAAAACGTATCGTTTAAAACAACTATCGATATCCGAATCGAGCGCCCTATCCGTCATGGCTCTCCGAATTTCGAAACGACACTTTCTACATTAGTCTCGACAAACGAATCTCTAATCTTTGTATTAGTAACTATATTTCTTGTTGTCGTAAAACCCGAGAATTCTCTAATGATATCACAACACGACCGTTAGATCAACAAAAGGTGGATGGTCGTCCATTTGTTGGTTGTGGTATTGGGCGACGGAAAGTCGCGTGCGGAGTCGCGTTTGAAAAATGGCTGACATAAATAACGGATTATCAACTTGTATCGAGACGTAACGAGATAGCGACTAGGCGGCTACAACTAAAATAAATAGGCGAACGGTAAATGAAGCTGTGGTGCGCACAGATTTAAAACTCCGGGATTAAGGCCGGGGTGCACTGGGGAGGCTTCAAGGCTACGTGCGTTGGGTTCGTTGTTTTATGACAATAATGCAAATTAAAAAGTAAGCTGCGTTTAAAAAAATTACCGTCATTGTTTTCCATAAGCAGAAGTAATGATTTCCTTTAATAGAATAAAATAAAATGAAGCAAAGAAATCGTTTGGAGAAACCGGTGCAAATTTTGTTAACGATTAACTAACTCTTTCAGTCTCGACTTAAAGGAGTACATAGAACAAAGCTATAAAGTAAAAAATTAAAAACCTTAGAACTCAAATTCAACCTCACGCATTCCGAACACATCATCCGTCATACCGGACGCCGGAGGACTCATCCGTCAGTACCCAGTGTACCCCCAGCCTAACCCCCGCGGTACATACATACATCTTACGAATCTTGTAATAGCTGTAATGACTTGATAGCTAGAAACTCCGCAGATGTCGTCGTTAATGGTTAAATTTATTACTCACTTGTTTTTTTGTCCGTCTGTTGTTTAGTTGATATCGTTACACGGTGAAATCTCAATTAAGAAAACGTTATGAACTCAATTATGGGTCTTATGGTTAGTGTGGTAGGGTCCGATTGGTAAAATTTTCGGGTTATTGTTTGTGAGTTTAGCAGGCAATTATTTTGTGAACATCGATTGGGTTTTGACGCAGCTTAGAAGACAGTCTGTTGTTTATTTTCAGCATCGTAGCTACTTCTAAGGATGATAAAAAGCAGGAAATCACCCGGTAGATGTATAACATTTTTAGTATTCATATTTTAAAATTCTCTACCAATCCGCATTGGAGTAGCTTGGTGGAGTATGCTCTAGGCTTCCTCAGTTACGAGGAGAGACCCGTGCTCTGTAGTGGGCCATATATGGATAGACGCCATATTTTAAAATAAACCCTATTATCAATTACAAAAGTACACAATTTTAACCGTTTTAACTGTTTTGCTTTAATGATAAAACAATTCATTACAGAATATTGATTAAATACGTGATCCTGCAAAATCACTTTAATGATAAACTGAGTTGTCTTCGATATAAAATCATTAATGAAACGTGCTCCTGCAAGATTTTAAAATGATCACATATATTTATTGCCCACTAGTAATAAAACTAGGTAATTAAATAGTTATTTACAAATTATGTATGTCCTTATTCGTAAGACGTAATTTTTATAGATGTTTTCCACTAACTCAATTACGCATAAATTCACGGAAAACGTGTAATTAGGATAATTGTTGTAAACGTATGCGTTACATTGATGGATAGGGACAATTTGTCGTTGCTTGGGTCAATTGTAAATCGTAATGGATTGAAATCTGACTTCGGGTGCAGGCTATAATTAATATTAAGCTAGGTGCCTTACGTGCCTCACCTACTTTTACGAATAAATTATTTTGGAATTGTTTGTTAATGTTTGTTGTTGTTGTGTGCTAATACCAGTAGGTAAATTTCGCCGTTAAATCATGTAGGTTGTTTTGGATAAATTGTTTTTTTTTATACATTTGGTTTTAGCATTTGAATGGCCTACTATAAGACACAGGTCTTTCTTCTACCTAAAGAATCCTAAAGCATAATCCACCAAATACATTTATAAAGTGATATTCTTATTTAAAAATATATATCAAATGAATTGATGGACAAGATTTACCTGCACTATATCTTTAAAAATAAATAGTATGGGATACACAACATTTAGTAAAGGACATAGGTAAGATAGTTTAGGATACAGAAAAGATAATATAGTGTATAGCAATGAGAAAAACCTTACAACCTGACATCAATCTTAAGACATTTCAAATATAAGCTAGCTGGTAGATATACTTCACAATAATTCGCCAAATATTAGTTAGCTAGTTCACTATACTTAACAATATTCCGCATATAATTTTCCGTAGTCAAACAACAAATTCAAACCTGCATTTAGATTAAATATTTGATATATAGTACTAACATTATAACAAGATCAATCACTAACTAATACACCAGTTTACGGACTTGTAACAAATTAGCACGCGGCTGTACCTAATTGTACGACCATGCAAATTGGATTGAAGTCATATTATAATGTAGTGATAGGTACTTGTTTATCCTATGTATATCGACGTAGGTCTTAATGACTGCTTATAGCGTTTGTTAGTAGATAATAAAGTATTTATAGTTGTAAAAAAATACTGGCTAGGACGGATTTAAAAAAACATACATTTATTTAAAAAATAAGAAAAATATTAAAAAAAGTAGATTAAAATTATGAGTATCTATCAAATATCTAATATGCATTAGATACTAATTAATTTATTGATTATAAATTTATTAATAGATATTAAAATAGTAATTCAGTTACGGCAAAAAGTTTGGTACCTGCTAAACCGCTTTGACACTACGGTCTGACTTCGACCTGTTACATAAAAAGAACCCAACACAACCAATGCGTAAGCAATTATTTAGCTCAAGATTACTCATTAATTATACTTTATCATTAAAATCAGCAATTAAAAGTCATAACAATATCAATTATGAATAACTTGTCCGTAAACGTTTTTGTGAGGGACTGTACCGCGGCGTCCACAGATCTTAGAAATGACGCGACATATCGCTCCCTCGACCAATCTGTGTCAAGAGCGAACTTAACTCATGACCTTCACCATCATAATACACCCTATCATAACACCACAGAGTCCAAATTTACACACCGCATCCATCAACCTTACATACAAAACTTAATTGAAATATAAACTCTATTACGATAGTATAGAGTCGTAATTTGCTTGGGTTTGCGAGATAAATAAATCTTTACACTCGATTGTGGACGTGTTTGGAATAAAAACAGTATGACACGTAATAATATAGTACTTAAACGGATAGTTTAGTGCTCCAGCCACGTATACGGGGTACGCGTGCCCTGGCTTAAGTAAATTTCATAATTGTGATTGTTAATATGTTGTATGCTAATATAAAGCTTATAGTAGGCTTGTGTTGATCGTAATGGAAACGAGTTGAGGAAATGCGGATGCGATTGATATTTATGAATGACTAGCTGCCCGCCCTCGCTTCGCCTCGGGATCTATTTCACTTGGGTAGGTACATAATTACTGAAGAATCAAGCCTATACCTACACAACACTTTTACCTACATTTATAAAAACTAAACGGTAACCGTTAACCATAAAATATATTTAATAATTATATTGTAACTATTTTATTTATCACTTTTCCAACACTTTTCAATTACAAAAATGTAATTTAAAAGCCAATATTTAACCCCAACTCGGCAACCGTATCGTAGCGCCAATCAATCCTCTATTTAAGGTAGGTACTTAATCGTTATTTAAAATATAAACAGCGTTAATTTCCACATAATCCGTTAAATAATGCGCGGGCGTCGTTTTCTTGCCTATTTTAATACAACGAATTACGAGAGAAATCTCAAATGAGACATAGTCACATGCAAATGATGTTAATGGTTCGCGGCGCTAGTGTGGAAGCCACCAGATATAATTTACATTAATTAACATCCACTTTCGTCACAATGCTCAAATTTGATTAGACTGGGCGCAACTTCAAAGTCTTTGTACCAAGTTAGAGCTTCAAATTGAACCTTTAAAAGCCTTAAGGTAACTTGTGTGAACTTTTGTAAAATTCATTTCACCTCCTTTATCTATTGTTATCTATTTCATCTTTAGTCATAAATATTGATTAATTTATTGGTGTATTCATCAATAGATGAACTATCATCATCATTATAACGTCGTATTATGCAATCAAACTCAGAATAGGAATGATTGACATTTCATTTTTTTTCGTTCAAAAGTTCTGATAACTTTATCTTAAACACAAACATCAAAGTCACCGAAAATTTATCTAATTTCGAATTCGATATAAAACTATTGAACAGGCATTTAGAAGCTCTACTAAAAGTTATTAATATTAATAACACATTAGCATACCGTAATTATTTAAAAAGTAATTAGTTAAAACATTAAAACTTCACCAATACGCTAAAACTGACAACAGCCGCACTCAAATAGATTTAAAAGCTCACTCCACTATCCCGTCAAACGCTTAATAAAAAGCTCAACAAAAACTATCATAATTAGTTTCTAAACGGCTTCAAACAATCGCTTTGTCCGAACGCGCCCTTCGGTATCAGATAGTGACGTGCCATGAGATGTATCGACGGATACCATAATGACGCTATTAGTGAGGTGTCGACGACTCGACGCAGCCGTGGGACCGATTCTGACCCACATACAGAAACCGGCTAATCATTCATGCAATTACTCTAATTCAGCCAGAATTATACCGATGTAACACTTAATTGAATTGTTGATGTAACCAACAATTCGTTGCTCGGATCAGATGTTTCGAATATCGATTTGAAGTACGGTGAGTCATTTGAATGAGTGAATGCTTGAGTGAGTTGTGGATGTAATGTGATTTTGATTTTGATTATTCACATTGTAATATAAGCATGTAATATTTTTAATTTAATATTTTGTATTTTTATCTAATTATGTTATGTGTTACCGCAAAGATTTATCGCTAATTGTAATAGATCTGTTGTGTACAAGTTCTTTATTCCAGTAACTATTGTAGTTGTTGTTGTCTGCTAATCGAAAGTCTCAGGTTGGGTCCAGGACTAAGTCAGTAGTGAGTCAATCCTTGATATCGGTTATTTATGGGAAGATCTTTGGACCACCAAAGACAGAGAGTTATCTAATTTATAGTATACATGTGTAAGACTTAGCCAGGATTTTAAACATCAAAATTAGTTAATTTTATCAAAATGTAAAATATATTTAGCCTATAGACAAAAAGTGCAACACATATCAATCTACTTACGCAACATTTTCTTTCTTTTTCAAAATCATTATCTAATTTACCATCCTTAACCTGACTAAAAACATTTTCTTTGTAAGTATTTGAGGGTGTATAATAATAGATATGTATTACGATTTAAAATTTACTCATTTATAGATAGGTACCACGTTTATTTTAATCTTCACAAAGTTAACTTTGTTTTAACATGAAATAATGTTGTAATGAAACGTGAAGTCACCGGCACGGCAGACAAGCCCTTACACTTGTCACTCAAAAAAAAAGAACGGACCTGTTTACGGCCTTTTTATTCGCCGGCTTTTATTTTTTTTATCGAGTAAAGAATAAAAATAATAAAAAAATCGGAGAGCGCGTGCGCAAGCATTCGCGCCGGCGCGCTGCGTCAAACATTCTCGCGCCAAAAAACGTGCACGTTCGGAATACTTGGCGAGTTACACATTTTTGTTAAGCGTTTCCGAACCGATGGCCAAGTCAAGTTAGCGACGATTTTATATTTCCACGACAATTCGTCGCGGCAAAATCGACGTTTTGTTCTGTCACGATTTTTGAATTATGTACATCTAAGTTTTACTTTTGATCCGACGAAAGCTTTTTTTAGAAGCTTGTGCTGTCTTTAGAAGTTTATTTGCCGACAAACACTGCACGTTGATCTTGTTAACAAATAGAATCCTATTTGAACACGCGTTCAAGTAGCAATAATCAACCTTTTTTACTAAATTTTAGTAAAAACTGTTACATACTTAGTTTTGAACTTAAGTTTTTACAAATTAAGTCTGTAAGTATAAAATGTTTTTTTTAATTCATCTCTTTGTACTCCTTAAAAAATTCTACTATAGATTGTACTAAAGAGGAACTTCTATAATTTTTTAATGTAATCACTACATTCGTTTAACATTACACGCCTTCTTCATATTATGACATGGTAAAGACCACATGATAATACCCGTGTTCCGAATGAGTGGTTAACAAGAAATCGATTAACATGCGATATACGATTAACTCAGTTAGATACTGGTTATTAGGGAAATATTTGATTAACATAGCTTAATAAACTTATGGCTGTGTATTATTGTTATTACTTAATCATTGTTTTAGAAACGATTTAATTATTATCTATGAATTTGAAAACGTGTAGTTTTAAGAGACGTTTAAAAAATAGATGTTATTATAATACAAATAGCCATGAAAAAAATCTTTTTTCATAACAATGTGATGGTTACAAATTAGATAATCATCTGTTAATTAAATTAGTCAATAAACCTTGCAACAATGCAAGGAAGTTCAAGGGTTTGACAGTAACAATTAATTAGATAATTTATTAGTTAACTTAGCCCATCTGCAGTTCTTGTCTCCCTTGATACGCCGATGCCAACAACAAAACTGAATCACACAAGTTCTTTTATAAAGCAACTGACAATCATACAAATGGTCTAAGATCCCGTAATAACATCGATCTGCACCGAGCTGGTTAATGGATGAAAGATATATTTTTATAAATA
>DWKA01000662.1:0-15242 GCA_018249155.1 Panoquina ocola ocola
AGCCACCGTCGCTGCTCAGTTGCTCGCCTGTGATGTGGGATATTATAATTATACTTAATATAATTATTTTGGCGTCAACTCATTAATGGCCAAGTAACAGAGCACTAGTCTTTCTTTATAACATTACATAAAAATCGCTATAATGTTTAATATTAAAAGCACTGTCTCGAAGTTCCGGTAGATACAATCAAAAAGTTCAGTAAGTAGCATAAGTGTGTCAAAGATACATAGCATAGGTCTGTGTTTATTTTATACGTTATATTTAATCATATTTTGTCGTTTCATAATAATAATATCATTATATCCTAACTTAAATGTCAGTTTAACTCGTATACTCCAACGACATCAACCTCTGTACTTTAGTGCACGATACGCCAAGGTAATTCCATTACCATTCTGTACAACAGTTGTTACTGTACTCACCTGAAGGACAGTCGTCTCTGCACTCAGCCGCTGACACAGCTTCAGTCGCTCTGGTAGTCTGTCCCCTGGCGCAGGCCATGCAAGAGAACGCCCCTTCACGCGGCTGGTATGACCCGTGACCACACGGCCTGCAGAGCTCTGCTTCAGCGTCGTAGTATTTACCAGCTGCACACCTCTCTGAAATAAGGAACAGATATTCGTAGGAATTTGTCATCACAGATAGCGGTTTTAAATAGAAACCAGACAGTACCTACATAATATTGACCAACCTCACCTCAGCTCTCACAGTGCACTCTTGGGGTCATTGAACTCTAAATAATTAAACGAATAAAACCATTATTCGTTAGTAAAATCGATTTTTAAATAATACAGTTTCCTGCTTGATTGTGAAATAAATGACTTGCGCACGGAGTAATAACATTATTCGTATTACAATTGTTGTGCTACCACAATTATCCCCTGAGGTTCCCTACTCAAAGAACATATAAAATTATTTAAAATTGTTTCAAAAACAGAATCTATATTATTGTGCATGAGAGGCTTAAAGACTAAAAAAAATTAACAAAATTTTTCCGTCCTACTGTACAAAAAAAAAGAAAAACAAACCGTCCGTTTGTATCTTTACCTTTACAATCAGCAGCACTCCTCGCTCCAGTGGTCTGAGTGACTCCCGGTTGACCTGCAATAGCTGGACATGTGGTGCACTGCAGCTGACCGGCTTCCGATTGGTAACTACCAGCTGGACACGGCTTGCAGGAGTCGCTGGCCACGTCGAGGAAGGTACCCACCGCGCAGGCAACTGGAACAAGATATAATTAGTGAGGAAGGAGTATTCAACAATATATTATTATGTATGTACAGTTCCCGCGGGAGTTCATTGCCGAGGGTCTGAGGTAAAGGGGGGGAGCATAAATAATTTTGAGCTTTAATGACACTATATTAAAGACGTTAAAAAAAGATAAAAAGACATTTATTTTTAAGGCAATCCTAGGAAATACTCTTCTTAAGTCTTTTTAAGATATAAAAATGTTTCTCTTAGTTTTCCTTTAGTACACAAGGCTACGCCCGATATTCCATGATTTCAAGCGAATACTGCCATACACATCCATTGATGTTCGTACCGAGTAGTATCTCAATGAATCATTTGTATCGTGGTAGTCGCTTGCAGATTGAAATATTAAGAAGTGTATCGGAGATGAGATATGTTCATTGAACTATCCTAGTACACTATCAGTGCTACTAGTATACCTAATCATCCGCAAGTAATTTAGAAAGAGTCTGAAAGAAACATTAATACGCAGAAGTCGTTTTGCTCTGCTTTTTGTTCTGCGATTCTTAAATGTTTCTTTCAGACTCTTGAAAAGGTACGTGCCGATTACTAGTATATATAGTAGTATCGCAGTGTACAATCTTTATGTATTGTGGTAGTATAGTGTATTGTTTATGTAACTTACCGCAGTCAGGTGCCATGACAACTTGTCCCATGGGGCACGCGTAGTCAGAGACAAGCTGCAAGCTAGCCGGGTCGGGCACCGTGTTGGGCAATATATTTCGCACGTCGAATTGTTCGTCCTCGAGAATTAGCTTCTCCAGTAATCGTTGCACAGTGGATCGTTCGTTGGTACCGCCATGGATTACTGGGTCGCTGTAAATTAATCCTTATTATAATAGGTAAAGAGCTCATTCATGTCGAATGCGTGACCGCCCGTGGCAAAATTTCTAAGTGCTTTTGTCTTTGGGAGGACATGAAAAGCCGTCAATAACAGTCGCTAAGCCGTGTAGTAAAGCCTTCGGGCGGCTAAAAAATGTTCAACACTTGTGTTGGCTACTAAGTCATCTATCGATCTGTTCTGGCCTCTTACATAGACAGCTACCGTTCGCAAGATTTCTTGTAGCAAAATTTTACGTCCCCGATAATTGTAAGTTTCCAGCATAAGTTCTAATATGATTGTTGGGGAAAAAAAATCTAGCCTTTAGTGGATTGACGTCATTATACTAACAAAGCAAACGCTTGAAAACTTGCGTGGCATATGCCTAAGCTGTGGCTTTTATCCTGATTGAATTGTATTGATACTCGTATCCAGTCGGCGTCGCATAATGCAAATCCTTTGGTATGATTTAAGCTTTCCCAATACAATACCTACAATTGATCCACAATATATAATTTGTGCTGAGAGCTACTGTATCTATTATACAGGCATACTGATGACACTTATGTACGAAGACACATCAAATATTACGTACGGTGTTTAACATGAATAGTGCTTAAGTGCTATTTGTGCACACAACTTACATGACAGCTGGGAATGCGATCTCCACGCTATACGTGTCACCCGCTTGTCGACCCTCTCGACTGCTTCGTGTCCTAGGTGCAATATGAAATACATGCATTGTGTTAAAGAGATACATGCTATTTTATGCAAATGTATTTGGTGCTACTGAGTTTCTGTATATCCAAACAATGACCAGGTGATAGTACTAAATATAGTCCGTTTTTCATACTTGCATTATTTGAGAAACAATCTTGGTAATACTATTTATGAAAAAAAGTATTTAACAGTAAATAAACATTAGCTTTAGGATTAAACGTTAATTCTTAAACTCTTTTGAATTTATATCTGCCTTATTTTTAAATTACAAATTATTATAAAAGTCTACTTCAAGTTTGTTTGCTAAATAAAACAAGTCGAACGGACTATAAGATGATGCTTGTTGAATACAATTTCATGATGTGCATTTTCTCGAATAAGGTAATCCTTACTCCGTCACCGTCTACGTCACGAATACTATTTATACTTATATCAAATGGTGGCTGGTGCTGATAAAATAGATACTCACTCTTCAACAGGTATGATGGCATCGAGAACGTATGTATCTTCAGCTTTAGGTCCCGGTAGCGATGAAACTTGTCTTGTTTGTCGGACATTAGCACGATGATCACACTTAACGTTAATGTCCAATTCTTTGCACTCGCGAGTACCTGGAAAAGTAAAAAGTATATTAATAATATTTCATTTACAAGTGTTATTAATTTATTATTTGGCTTAAAGTACTTTATCCTTACCGTCAACAGCATAGGAACAGAAGTTCCAGTCCCTATTGAGTTGGTTGATGGCACCTCGTACTTTCTGGCGTAAAACTGCTTGGCCAGCATCGTTACACAGAACGGAGCTTGGGAAGAGCATCGACACCTTGAAGACACGTTGAGCAGGAGAGGCAGCTGTAAAAATAAATTTTCGTTATGACAAAATGATGCAGTTGCACTTGTAATAAAGGATATTATCATAAATGACTTAGGCCAATTTAATATTGGACACGATGAAGCGTAAAATATTGATGATTCGATGACGAGTGCATCCAGATAGTTGTTATTTTTTGACAAAGTGCATGTAAGTATAAAATTAAAATTACTTAATTTCATCATCCTTCTTCAGTGTTTGACATTTCGTTAAGCAGTTTTATAAGCTGTAAAATGTTTTAATACATACGTGAACATGCAGGGTAAACCAGTGGGAGCGTGGGGTCGTTCGTTGGGCGCCAGAAACCTTCAGCGCCGCAAGTGTAGAACGGTGGGACCGGCTGTGAGAACCTGAGGCCGTCGCGACAAGCAATCTCACAAACTTTGAACTGGCCACCCGCGCCCCAGTCACGACATGACTGGTAACCGCCGAGGGGATCAGGGAGCGATGGGCAGAATTCAGCTGTAAATAAAATAAGCATATATTATTATGATCCAAATGTGTCAAAATATGTATCATTGTTGCCCATGAAATAAGTAAAGTAGTGGTGTTTACAAAGTTACTTAACATATAAAAAATAAAAACTTACATAGAACAGTTGCCTTAAATGTACAAGTGGCAGCATTTCCTGCAGCGTCATAAGCAACATAAGCAATATCATATGCTCCCCACGCAAGATTTTGTCCAGGTTTATGACCAGATTTCTCTACTACTTTAACCACTCCTACATTATCACTAAACACTGGCATGTCCCAACTAACAATTGAAGATCCGTTCTTTCCTATAACCCATAAATCTCCAGGGCAACGATCGATACGTGGGGGTTCCTTGTCGACTTGTAGTTGTTGGCATTTGGCGCCTGTGTAACCATTAGGACACACTCTTTGGCCGCAATGCGATGGCACTATTCTTTCAACACCTCCAATTACGTCCTCATATCCAGCCCAAGTCAAAACTAGGCCACTGTATAAAACAGGCTCTGTTCGGCAATCTCGGACTTGCTTCTGTATTTCGTTTGTCACATCTAATGCACGGTTCCATATTTGTACTTTGGTTAAGTGTCCTTGGAAGCCAGATTCAGTGTATGATTTAGGATTATCGGATTGCGGCTTTCCTAATGTAACCCAAACGCTGAAAAGATATTTATTAGAATTTAGCAGTCTTGATTTAAATACAACCAAAACAATTAATAAAAGAAAGAAGAATATAATATTAATGAATTATTAATACTAACGAATAGTAATATTAACTAATTGTTAATAATAACTTACTACTGAGGTAATGATTTTCCGCTGCCATAGCCTTCAATTTTACTAGCTATCAATCCTTCGGCAATAAGCGTTAATTCACCGCCATTACTACCATCCCAGACTAAAGCTACGTGATGCCATTGTCCGTCATTAACAGTAGCAAATTCACCAAAACTAAGATATACGTCCTGAAGTTCTGGGAAAAGAGATACTTGAACACCACTAGAGTGTGCCTGGATGATAGTTCTTCTGTTAAGGGCAATATATGAATTGCTGAAAATAAAAGAAAACAATTTAAGATAACATATAAATTAAAATTAAGATAACATTTCACTGCTTTTTATTTACTTACCTAACACCATAAGCTGTGAAAAATATGCCTCCTTCATCTTGTTGCGTATATTGTACCCACATAGCAATGGTTAAACTGTCAGCTGAGTTGGTATCAAAAGGCACAACTTGAGCGGCACTTGAACGTAATGGGTCGCTAAAGTAGAGATCGTAATCAACGCTTATTGCTGCAATAAAAATGTGGGAATAATATTAGGAAATGTAAACAGGAAAACTCGTAGTTTATTTTCCATATGATACAACATGACTTACTTTTCCTACAGTCGTCGCCCGTGAGGTTAAAAGGACATTGGCAATAGAATCTTCCCGGTAAATCGATGCAAGTTGCAGATGGGGGACACGAGTTTTCTTTACAGTCAATGATGTCCTCATCACAGTTCTTTCCTTTGAATCCTGGTGCACAGATGCAGGAATATCCATCACCTTCATCAACACAAGTTGCACCATTTTGACAGAGACCAGCTTCACAAGCATCGAATTCGTATTGGCATCCAATACCAGTGTAATCTTGAGAGCAAGTGCAATTTAGTCCAGAGCCAAAATCTTGACATTTTCCTCCATGCATACATGGGCTACCAATACATCTTTCAGGTGCTGTTTCACATTGTTTTCCATCTGTTCCACTCGGACAACTGTAATAGATAAATAAGTCAATTGTATCGTGATTTAGAGCAAATGATTACGGTCTATTTAAATTTCCTATTATAGTATAGTACTAAATAATAAAGTGAATTAAATATTTATAAAACAATAGCAAAGGATTACTTACACACAGAAGAAATCTTGGAAGAGGTCGATGCAATTAGCGTTATTCTGACATGGTCGGTTTACACAATTTCCTATATCTCTTTCACAGCGTTTGCCAGTCCATCCGGGTTGACAGACACATTTGTAGTCTCCTATTTCGTCCTTACAAGAACCACTGTTAAAGCATGGGTTAGACGCACAATCATCGATATTTGTCTCGCACATCTCTCCTGTAAAACCTTCGCGACACACACATTGATATTTGTTATCAAGATCCACACATTGTTCGGTGCCTACGGGATTGCATGGCTCATTTAGACATTCATCAATTGCCGTTTCACATTGCAGCCCAATAAAACCGGGGCGGCATTTGCAAATAAACCCATCTAACTGATCCATGCACGTAGCACCATTTTGACAGGGATCAGAGGCACAATCATCTATCGTGTGTTGACATCTTTTTCCTGTATAACCAGCTTCACAACTACATGTAAAATCGTCAATACTATCAATACAACGGCCACCATTTTCACATGGGGAAATCACACACTCGTTTATATTTATGTCACAAGAAGGTCCAGACCAACCAGGGTCACATATACATTGATGGGTAAATAGTTTGTCGACACAGATTCCATGTTTACATGGTTCGTTTGAGCACAAATCTATCTTTTCATGGCATCGCTTTCCAGTAAAACCAGGTGGGCAGTTACAGCTAAAGTCATTAACTAAATCTGTACAAGGTGCGCCCAGTAGACAAGGTTTCTCAATACAGTCGTCCGTGTTAACTTCACATAGTTGGCCCTCCCATCCTGGAAGACACTCGCATTTGAATCTTCCTTGTTGTAAAGCAATGCAAGAAGCACCGTTATTGCAAGGATTTCCATTAGCTGAACAGGGGTCAATCTGCGAAACAACACAAAAATTGTTAAACACCATAATATATTTTTATTTGTCATATACTTAAGACATTTATATCATAAGGTAACTAACCGTAACATCGCAGTCAATTCCAGTGTAACCGGATCTACATAAACATGTGAAATTGTTAAATCCAGGTTCATCTTTGCACATAGCTCGTTCGGGACATGTATCATTTCGGCAATCCGATCGTTCTTCTTGACAATTAATTCCCCCATATCCAGTAGGGCAAGAGCATCTATAACCTTGCGGTAGATCGACACATGTGCCACCATTATAACACGGTTGACTTTCACACTCATCTATATCAATTTCACAACGGCGACCGGAGAATCCAGCTGGACAATAGCATTGGATTCCATGGCCTTTCGGCACACAAAGCCCGCCATGTTGACAAGCACTGTTTGAACATTCAACAGGTAAACAATCTTCTAATCCAGTTACTCCGGTGCCTACAGTCTTCATATTTGTTGGGCATTCCATACATAAGTTCTGGCCCACCTGATTCTGATAGAAATTTCTTGGACATTGCGAACAGGGAGCCAGACCAGTAGGTGAATATGTTCCTGGAGCACATTTAGCTCTACATTTATCTCTTCCAGGTGCTGCAGGTTGGTAGGTGTAGGTATTGACAGGGCACGCCTGACAGTCCTTGAAACCTCCAACTGGTGGTTCGCCTGTGTAGCTGTTTCTAGGACATTCTAAGCAAGGAACCAACCCAGTAGGCGAATATGTTCCATAACCACATACAGGTATACAATCTGTTATGTCTTTCGATCCTTCTTCTCGCGTAAAGGTTCCCTGTGGACATTTAAGACATGAACCTTGTCTTGCTTGGTTTTGGAAGTATCCTCGTGGACACATTGTACAACTCTTTTGTTTTTCTCCAGCAAAAGTTCCAGCGGGGCAATGCACTGTAAAATATGGGATATATTATTTAAGAAATTAGTTGTTTTTAATCAAATAAAATACATAAATTACGTAATAAAAAACACTTACAGCATCTAGGAACATCGTTAGTATCCATGTTTAGTACTTCACCCACGCTGCATGTAAATCCTCTTGAAATAGAACTTCGGATTGCTCTTAAGGGTGGACATTGGTTCCCAATAGATGATACATTAAGGACTGGTTCGATAAGAGCGCTGGCGTATGGTACAGATAAATCAAAAATGAGGTTTAGTGTGGAGCCGCAAAGATCGTATAGTTGCGTCTGTCTAATCGCTGGAGTAATGGCTAATATGAAGTCCATCTTAACAACATTTTCATCTAGTAAACTTGGCATGGCTTTCACAAATGTTACATTTATATTGACGTTAACTGCTGAACAACGCTGTGATAGCCTTTCATTTAGTATGTTGTCATATTGTGCAAGAAGATCCTTGTATTGTGGCAAACAAGCATTCGATACAGCTCCGAGAGCACGATATTGAACACTTGCTACGACGTGATATGCAGCTTGTTGAGTATCTGGAATTAAAGAATGGGAATTAATTATTCAATAATTATTTACATTTGTCTCAAAATTTGATATATGATTTTTTATATTTACTTTCAGAGACACAATCTGGCACAACAGCGGTTGGCACCCATTGGCGTTTAGTTTCACACACAAATGTCTTGACAGGTTCACCATCTGTAAAACGGAATCCAGGACTACACGTAGCAATGCATTGAATTCCTCTATCGCCAGGCAGACAGTTCAAAGCACCGTTCGCTGGTGGCATAAGTTCCCAGTCCACACATGGTGTTGCTTGTACCGATACCTGGAAAATAATAGTGTTCGGTTAAGGATTGAGTTATTTCTTTCAAGATTTATTTATATTTTTTTAGTGAGAAAGACTTACTTGGAAGTGGCATTGAGCTTTATTGCCATATTTATCAGAAGCAACGACCGTAACGTTTTCATAACCACGTATCGGAATGACTGCCCTTTCTGGAATGAACTTCAAAAATACTTCTCCTGAGGCGTCTGTAGCGTTAATACGTCGTCTAGTTTCATTAAAGTTAACAGCATAGCTATCTTGTTTGTCTACTAGTTCTATGACGTAGCTTTGAGGACAGTTTAGTTTTGGAGGTGTATAATCTGGTACAGTAATGTTTACTTCACAAATTGCAACATTACCATCAAAATCAAATGCCACGTATCTTACTACCATATTGTGGAAAACTTGAATCGGGGTTCTGAAATGTTTAGGCGTAATATCCAATCTAGCAATTGCTCCTGAATTGTCGATTGCAGTTGGTTCAGTGAAATTAACGGGAAGTAGTCCTCCGTTTACATCTGTTTGTACGACGATTGGTTGTTGAGGACAATTTTGGAAAACTGGTGGCTCGTTATCTGAAAATGAATTATAAAAACATTGTGAAATGTTTACTTTTGAGTTTTCTTCTTAGTTCTGTAAGGTTTCTATTAAAATGCAATATTCCGCTTATGCTTACCTACGCATGGTGAATATCCATAGTCATAACCCAATAAGGGTTCCACTGATGGTTCATCACAACCCATTAACTCAAACTTCAGACATGCGTTGTCCATGAAACTAACTATACCAAGAATCACAAATCTAGCTTGAACAAACTTTGGTAGCGTAATCATGGCTAGTTCTCCATAATTTCCAGGATCTCTCATAGTTAAATTAAAGTTAGGGAAGTAAACAACATAATTTTCGTTTTCCGCTTGTTTATAGAAGAATCTTATTTCTGTTGGTCGACCGACGATATCTGATGTAACTACACCTTTCACGAGAATAGCTTTTACTCTGTATACCTTTCCAAGATCAACACTGACGTAAGTGAAGGCTTCTGTTTTTCCACACCATCCTGTAACTGAATTGAGCCTGATATTTTTTGCTTCATAATTTGGTCTTTCAGAAGTAGCATTTATTGCCGAATCAGGAATTCTTCCAGATGCCAAACCAAGTGGTCTTATTACTTTGCATTCTGGTTCACGGATACATGTAATAGGCCTTGGATTTATTAATATGTAACCAGGTCTGGAGCAACCGAACAGAACTTCAGATCCTTGTTCGTAACTTCTAGCAAGTTGATATCCATCAGCTGGTCTGCCAGGATCTTCACAAACGGGCCCTTCACATCGCAAGTCACCAAAGTCCCAAATACCGTTTCCTTGGCATCTTACTACATTATCATGTTTACTTGTTTGACCAGCGAGTTTAAATGTGTTTTGACATCCAAAGAAAAATGAACTTTGATAACGTGTATCAAGGTATTGGCCATATTCAGCACCAGGTGTAGGCATAGGGACACCACAGTCTCTACGTGGGCATTGTGGTTGAGCTCCAGAAAGCCAATAATCAGGTAAACCCTACAATAAAAAAACATGTTAATTAAAGGAATTCTAACTATAGAAAATAAAGTATTATAATAATCTTGTAACACTAACTGGTTTTGGGTCATAGACACATTGCCTGAATGGAGATGTGACAGTATTCCTTAAATGGCGTCCAGGACTTGTACAGGTTATTGTAACGTTATCTCTGTACGGTACTAGTACGCTTTCGGGATCATCTCGGATAATTTTTAATCCATCGTTTTTATCATCAGACAATGTTACACATCGAGCATCTGAAATAATAATCATTTTGTAAGACAAGATTTATTGCGTTATGTTTATTTAATCGCTTTTATTATTCAACTTACATTGACACTCAGGAGCAGTTCCGTTCCAAGTACCACTTGAAGTACAAAGTAATGAAGAAAATCCAGACATTACGTAGCCAAAATCACATTGGAACTGGACAATATCGCCGAAATGGTATGATGTCTTTGTTGACAAAAGTTGCCCGTTTTCCGGAGGAGCCAATGGTGAGCACATAACCGGTACGCAAGATTTATTCCTTTGATATGTATCTCCATCTCGTTCGCCAGTTTCTGATTTTTCGATAGAGAAACCAGCTGTTCCGTTTGCAGAGTATAATTCATACCCAATGTTACAGGCGCAAGAAAAGTTTCCGGGGCTAATGTAGGAAAAATACATATAACATTATATATTTTGCTACTTATTTTACATACAATTTTATATATTTTGCTACTTATTTTAATTTGTCCCATAAAAATAATAGTTCAATTAAAGTTGAATACTTACCTATTAATACATTTTTGATCACAACCACCATTATTGTCATTACATTCATTAATGTCAGCACAGTCTAATCTAGCACAACCCATGATTTCTATTTTCAAACAGGGAGCTCCAACATAATCTTGGATCTTAAATTTCACAAACTGAGCTTCAATGGGCATTGGAAGATTTAATACTGACAGAGTAGGTTCCAAAATACGGAATTCGACTGCGGTGCCATCTGGGTTAGTGTAGTCTTTGAATACATCGGTTAAATTATTTGTGTACTGAATTCTAATTGCTGACGTAAATGCAATGTTGCCATCAGCACGCATTACACTCATTGTACGGAATCCTCTCACAATTGTTGGTGCTCGTAGGTCTACTAGGATCCAGTTAGCTCCGGCTTCAAGATTATTTCCACACCAACCGCCTCCATTATTCAATCGGATCATCTGAAAAAGTATTATCATTAGTCGCAAATAATAATAAGAGTTGTAAATAACAGCCTTAGCCTATAACTGGAAACATAAAGTGATAATAATTTATACTTACGCCTTTGTGATATCCAGGTTCTGGTGTGGATGTTGTAATTGATTCATCAGGAATAGCACCGTTAATTAAACCTAAATCTCCAACAGGCCTGCAGTCTAAACTTGGAGCAAAACCAGCTTTGCAAGGGCAGAAGAATCCTCCTTGGGTATTTTTACATTCTGTTGACGCTGAATCACATTGACTATTTGTGCACTCATTGATATCTTCACAGGTAGGAGCAGCATCAAACATTTGATTTGGTCCACATTTTAATACACTAGGACCATTCAGTCTATATCCTGAAAAGTAGGTAGAATGCAAATCAGTTATAAGTAGAAGCACTCTGCAAATATTCACTTACTTGTTCAATTCAATCAAGTCTCCGATACTAATGTTGCATACGACATTATTATTGAATCTCAACTATCTAATAGCGCACGGTTCGTACATACAAGCAATTTGTGTATCGAAGACTTGTGATAAGATATTATTATTTTGCTACTATTAATAATTTTTATATTTTATGTTATTAATAATTATTATAATGATTTTAAAAGATATACCTTTATAACACTGAACACGCGCTTCATCTCCAAACATGTATACTCGTGTTTGATCAACGAAAAACCCATTTTTGATTTCAGGGAATTTAGGGCAAAGGGCTTTTGAACAAGTGGGTACATCTCCAGACCAAGTGCCATTGCTCATGCAAAGTAGAACTGGTTGTCCTGATCGTACGTAGCCAGGTTCGCACTCATATCGAACGATTGTCCCATAGCTTCTACCGCCGCCGTTTAGGATGGTCACATTTGCGTGGGGCACGTCCGGAAGAGCAACGCACTGTGATGCTGGTAAAAACAAAATACATTAATAATATAAATAGAGAAAATAAAAAAAGTTCCATTCAAAAAACAAAGAAATACATACCAAGACAGGTTGGTGTTCGTTCCCATCTGCCGTCAGCCAAACATGATATTCTTTCAATAGGTTGTCCAGTCGGAAAAGCAAATCCAGCGTAACATTGATATGTGGCAACACCTCGATAAGTAACATTTGTTGAGCCAATAGAGAATCCATTATCGATTTGAGGTACAGGTCCACAATATACCTCTGTAAATAACCAAAAATAAAATATTTATTAGATGCAGTTCTGTAACTAAGTTCTGTGCTAAGGGACACTTCGTATTTGTTCCGCGCGCGACTTCACGCACGTGGAATTATGACTATGACACAATGTAAAAAAATATTTTTTCATATAAAAGGTTTTCCCCTCTTTTTAGAAATCCTCTATTAGTGCTCCTCTACACTTCATAAGGAATCTTCACACCGTTCAACTTTTCACATTTAGTAGTTGCGGCTGTGCGTTGTCCATCAGTCACTCAGGAACGGAAGAGTTTTATATATACAGATTTAAAAATTAAGAAAGTTCAATTATTAAAATACTGTAAAAAATCTTACCTTGACAACTAGGAATATACGTGGTTGACCATTTTCCTCCATCTAAACACTTTGTTGTAATACGAGATTTGCCAGTAGCGAATTCTTGACCAATAGGACATGAAAATGTGATAACGGTACCAAAAGCCGTATCTCTGTTAGATGCTAATGCACCGACACCCGATTTTAGAGGTGGACAATCTGAAAAAAACGTTTAATTTCGTTTTTAAGCAAATTCATTATAACAGTTTGACATCTTGATACAATACACTTATATTCACAAGCGAATGTGTTATACCTTCATATGAATATGACCTCGACTGATCAAATCACCCATTTGTATGCTTAACAATTAGTAATCATTATACGCACTAAAATAATGAACGAAAATATTTTTTTTGTAATATGCAATTAAGTAATACCTACTATTACTCCTAGATCTGAATATTTTACATAATTTGAACAGAAATTTAAAATTCACTTATCGACTTAAACTTTTAATACACTGTACCTGCAGAGAACGTTGCTTTCCATCCTATTCCATTATGCAGTGCATCAGACACGAATCTTATTAACATTTCTCCACTTGAGGCTGTGAGTGTTATTCTAGGCTTAACTGTAAAGCCATTGTCAGAGTGTAGTCTAAGTCCACTTGTACTCGCTCCATCGAAAACTTGTACGACGTCGGAGGGATGAATATTAAATTCATCAAACTTCAAAGAGAGAGGCCCTCCGTTTGGATTTTTGATTCTGTACATACATTCTTGATTGTTAGGATAGTTACTTAATCCATAAGCAGGCGATGTAATTGTACCATTTGCTGCGATAACGGTTGCTCTGCAACCTTGAGAGTACCTCATATTAAAACCTTTTTTGGAATCTCCTAGACTTGTTCGGAAGTACATGTAAAGGTGGTTGGTTGTAGATATAACCATTTTAGCATTTTCTTCTCCAGGTCCGGTTAACCTTGCGAGGACTGGACTAGATGGCGTATTACCGTCCTTTATTACAATGTAATCTCTGTTCATTTCTAATTCCAAGTCCTCAATTTCCAATGAAACTATTCTTCCAGGTTGAGCTTCTATGATGTACATGCATTCTAACCCGCCTGGATAGTTATTCGGATATCCGGGTGAAGTCAATACTTGTCCTTGCGGTGTAGCCCTAAGCATACCTCCACAATTTGAAGATTCCGTTTTCCAAGAAGCGCGGAATCCTTTCTTCTCTACTGAGCCGTCGGAACTAAATTTAATAATCATAAAATTCGAAGCGGAAACATAAAGTTTGTTAGATAAATCTTGTTTCCCTGAAAGTGTCGCTAAATTAACAGATTTACCTTCGGTTCTGCCGCCCACTAAGATTTGAACAGTGTCAAAAGACTTTTCAGTTTCAAAATCTTGGAACTGTAAAACGATATTTTGGCCTTGTGGTCCTTCAAGTGTCCACTTGCATTCGCTGAATGCTGGATATTTATGAGGGTAGTTGGGGCTCTCAACAACATCTCCACTGCTGGCCATGTAGAAGTGACATTCGGAAGCGCAGTCCATTTCGTCGGATGCATCGCCACAATCGTCTTGTTTATCGCATTTGAAGGCTGCGTTTATGCATCTTCCGTTTGAACAATGGAAGGTTCCTGAAAAGAAATCGAGCATTAAGCTATTGTTTTAAAACATTCAATGGACAAACAGAAGGTAGTCAATTAATTAACAAAGGTGTTTAATTTATTGTTTACGCATGAACGAAACACAATTAAGTGATTAACAAATTTTATTGGATGCGCTTTCCAATGTCAATAATGGTGAACAAATAAAAATACTCAACGAGAAGAGTTTGTAAGTAAGTAGATAATGACCCCGCTTATTGAGCTGGCGTTTCGTAAATTAATCCATGGGGAAATAATCTCGTTATTTTATTAAAATTTAACAGATATTGTTGACAAAAATATTGCTCCATTTAATGTGATCGCAACAGAAAATGAAACGTAGTAAACATTACGATTGATTCTTAAAATGATTACGTATTGATTCTTAAACTAGGTATAGTAAATGTTTCAAGTGTTTGGCATTACCATTTTACCAATATTGATGAAGCCTCTATGCTAGCAATTTGTTTGGTTTGGATTTGACCATATTATCATAAGCAACACAGATAATCTTAGTAATTTAAGTGAGGACATTTGAGGTTAGGCCAAGGAACTTAGCCAGGCGGAAAAGAGACAGATAGATGCGCAGAAGTTCGTTTTTTAGGTACCGAGCC
>DWKA01000663.1:0-15230 GCA_018249155.1 Panoquina ocola ocola
TAGGCTATATAACATCACGCTAAGATGAATAGGAGATTTTTTTCCCGAAGCGAAGCGAGGGCGGGCCACTAGTATTTAAATATTATTTAAATTCTCATACTTGCTGGGGACAGTCATTTAAGGGGCACTAGATTTCTAATCTTTAATCTTTGCCCACGTGGAAATTATTTAGACCCATGTTTACGTATACAAGAACATAACGACACCCTGGGGACTATTTAACGCATAGGAAAGCGTTACTTATTGACAAAGCTCATTACGTGAACAAAACACATGCGCAAGAGTCGCATCTGCCTGCATATTTTACAATTAAGTCGGTTCGACACAGTACACAAAATCTCAAAGTTCTACTAGCTATTTCCCCAAGTACACATTATAACCGGGATTGAATTATTTTAGTCTGTTGTTCTGAGTCGGTACATAAAAAAGGGAACACCCCAGGCGGTTATCAAAGCGTAAAGAAGTTAAGCTAATGTTAAACGACGCCTATCTTTTGTGTCTAATGCATGATGGATGCTGCGTGAAATACGGCGAAAAAAAGAATAATACAAATAAACAGAATCAATCGCTCCGGATACTTTACAATAGACATAATATTGTAAGTCATTGTACTCAATGCGGTGTATGAAAAATGGTTCATATCTCCGATCTCGCTTCGAACAAAATTGTGACTTTTGTGAATCGTCAACGGAGCTCGTATCGTGTCGTAACTAAACATTATAAATGGGCGTTGTAAACGAAATCATTTTAGGTTGTTGAGCACAATAACAGCGGAAGTACAAAAAATATATTTTAAAACGATAAATTATACCTATACGAAGTTTTCGGGTTAGGTTCAATCGGAATCTCTTAATACAGATGTCACTCTTCAAACATAAATGTTATCACAAAGCTCATCGCCAAATGTCCTTTTTTATCGTCTCGAACTGAGACCGATCAGATAGCTTTCAGTTTGCAAACTATTCCCTTTTATCTGTGCGCCAATATATCTTATTAATAGTGACGGTTCAGTAGCAAATAAAAAAATATTGAATTGGATTTACTACTTTTTGTTCGGCCTCCTCATTCTACATTACCAAGGAAACGTAAGCAAATCTGTTTACCGTTGAATCCGTGATGAATAACGAAATAAAATTATACAGAAAAAACGTCAGACCTTAGTGAGTCCATAATTTTGTGAGCTGAAGCCGTTGAGAATTGTATTTAACTATTATAATATTTATTAGTATTTCTTCTCCTACTTCTAGTAGGTACTTACTTGTAGGTGCTTACTTGTGTGACTTTATCAATCGTATTTGCTTTACGATAATAATACATATGTACTGCATATACTTAAGATACGGATTTTTTCTTTAGATATGTATGTCAGTTATTCTTCTTTTCTTGAATGTAAACTTTTAGGTTTACGAGATGAATATTTCTGTACAAAAGTTTGATTTAACGTCTAAGAAACACAAATATAGGCTACTTTAAAAATATATCAATGTCCAATGTTATTATTTCATCTGCCCACGCGCGCAATACTTTCAAAACACGCCTAGGAAATGTCACAACCGCCAACGCATTTCCGTATTCCATCGAAGCCCGCTTTCATAACAGAATTTCTTCTGTCAAAACTAAAGCCGACATGAAAGTTACACAGTCGAAAATTAACGCGCGCCATACCGCTTGAATGTCCAAAAGTTCATTCTGGAACCGTCAGCTGTCCTCGTTCTAAGCTGGGCCGGTGAAAGATGACACTGTGTCAACAATTTGTCTCGACATTGGAATAACTTACAACACAAACATTGTAACACGAAATTCATATTAGGCTAATCCGTCCTTCCGCCGGTTGCATCTAGCCGTGCACGTGTGTGCGATGCGTGTCGTTTTTTGCATCGTAAACGCTAAGTGCTATTTCATTAACCGTGACATTCCTGGACCTTGTGATTTATAACCTCGCTAGTAGCGCGCCCTGGCATTGCACGGATGCAAGTAAGCTTAAAAAAAATTTGGTAGTATCACTCACTGGTACTTTTTTAAATAATATAAACAAATCAAAATATACACTTACCTTAGTCACCTTTGAACAATTTTAAGATTACATAAATAATTACACACGTTGCGTTCAGTATAAAAGAGAAACAACTTGAAATTGAACGTAATAATGGCCCAGGGTCACATTGCAGAGGGGTACAAAGTTGAACACGTGTACAAAGTTCGAAAAATCATGATTGCGCCCTAAGGGAGCCAATCACGTTCATTAGAATTAGATATTCCAAATTCAACTACGATCGAGTTACAAGGGGTGACAGTTACGAGCTCTTGACATTTTCATGGGACCTCTGTTGATGTAATTAGACCCAATACAGGCCACTAGACGAGTTTTCTAGCGTGATCACATACCTATTCGAAACACGATCCCGGGACCTAACCTTATTACATCCTACGATATTCTAGGAATTAATATTTATTTCACTGATTACCTACGTGCTGGTGAAAATATAAGATGTTATCAATTATTGTATTTATTACACACTGTGAATAGAATTCCCCAAAAAAAGTGTAATACGCATCAAAGGGAATTCTATCGTTTGATGTCAGTGATGTCGACAAATTTGTGATTCGAGACGGAAGGCAGATCGAGAACTCTTTTGAACATAGGTATGTTAGCCATAAACCTAATTTTTCAAGTGATCCCAATCGCATGTTGGCCAGTATTAATAAACACTAGTGACTTTAGCTGTACAATCGAAATACGACCTTAGCTCATAAAACTAAAAGTGTATTTTGCATTAACACTATTTAACTTTTAATTTTTAAATACACTTAATGTAACACAATAATAATAACAGATAATTAGCCTTCTGCAGTTCTTTTTGCGCATATTTTAATAAGTAAATTATTGGTATACCAAATCTCTGACTCCCAGAAGCATGCATTATTCTGGAAAAACAATATAAAGGACTAAAACCCATATTCGTAGTTAACACAAGGCTATCATTATTTTTACCGACAAAAAACACATAACGTCTCGTTTTTAACAGACGCATTGGTCGTAACGTTCGTACGTCGGGCTTAAATGCAAAAGCCATGTCTATAAGTGATTTTTTGTTTATTTTTTATACCGACGCGTGTCAACATGTGCAAGAAGTATAAATTAGCGGGGGACCCAACGCACCCTCGCGAACATTTTTTAACAAAGATTTTGAACAATAGAGCGTAACTATTCGTATGAGTTGAAAAATCACTCCCTTTGGCGTTGCTGTGTCCCCGATAGCGACGTTTCGATTCGATTCATAAATTTTATGATTTACTTTCACGTGGGACAGTAATAATTAAAAAAGTGCAATGTTTATAAAGATAAATATATTTTAATTATTGTCTTATCATGGTTGTTTGGCAATGGCATGGTAAAGTGTCAAAAGCTTAACTTCCTTTTTTCAGTAACTAAAATTGTGAAGCTGTCGTTCTATACTACTTAATACTATAGATACCCCCTATATTTATGCATCCAATTAAAAAATATCGCAAATTATCAATGAATTGCACGCGCGAAAAATCAAGGTGACCCGCTAGTTACTTAAAAAACCGGTTTTGATCATAATTTGTACAACTCGAACCAGCTGTCACCGTAGTTAAACAGCGGTAACATGGGTAAGAATTGCAACAAAAAAAATATTTTGAACGAGCGGAAATTGGTCCACATCTCGAGTGTTTGTACTCATAATAACAGTAATAAGCCCTTACGTCCCTTCTCTCGCACAAACAATACCTGCGTTGTAAACGGAATGGACACACAGAGGAATAAATACGTGGCCCGGGAATAGACATTTTATCACAAAATTATTAGTCTAAAGAACGATATGACCATCCTTAAATTAGTCGCGTAACAATTATAATAATAATATTTATTAAAATTGTTATTATTTAAACAAACTAATGCAATAAAATGTGCTACTAAATACTTTATAGATCCGTTAAATTCTCACATCCTGATATGACAAAAGTTGTCCATCCAGCAAGACCTCATCCACCGATATAATCGATCGACTTCAAACAACTATGCAATAAAGTTGGGTTTATGCGCGATAAAGTTACGTATCGGGATCAACATAAACAATATTTTATGTTGCTCGCATTCCGCTAAATCTTATTTTTATCTCTCCGTACAAGGATGTTCTGGTATACCAGTGCTACATGTTTGTTATGATGTTGACGGACGATTTATTATGCGTAGAAGCCGTTTGGTAAATTATATTTCCAAAACTGTTTTGTTGTGTATAACAACAGCTATTCTTTTTTCAGTGTATTTCTTACTTATCAATGAAAGTAGGTGCTAAAAGTATGAAGTATTAAAAGTGATTTTAATAGTGATAATATTATGCAGAATTTAATCAAAAAAGTATCGCCGTGATACCTAACTCTATTTGGTTAGCGATGGGAAGGCGATGTGTATACTTTTATTTTATACTACTTTTCGCCCGCGGCTTCGCTTGTGTGGAATTTCGAAAATGTATGCAGACTGATACATAAATAACAGTTAATTATGTCCAGGAACACAATATTTCTCAACCGACGAACAAGATTAAGTACAAAAAAGTAATTGCCTAGATTGACAAGGAAAAATTATCAATCTAGATAGAAATAGAAAAATTAAAAGCAATGAAATAAAACCGAAGTAGGTCAATTCAAACTAACATTATACCATGCTTCTTTTACGTATGGGAATCAAAAGATAACAGAATGGAGATTCAATTATAGATTAGCCCCAGCACCGAACCGCATTCACAATGTTGGGACACGTGAATAAATAAACACAATTATTTTGCACAAAAGAGTAATCTCTATCGATTTTATTCTTGTACCAAAATCGAGTCGCAGATCATTACCAACGGTTCATTTTTAGGTAAAATCGGACAATGTATTTTTTTAATCGATTTCTATGTCGCATTAACAATAGCTTAAGGCAACAACAATAGACATACATCAATTCGAGTGTCAAAAACCAACATCTGCACGTTCGCAGTAAACACGGTAAAATAGTGGGGACCCGAACAGCATCCTTGGGGGACTCGCGATTAGAACGCCTATGTTTATGGCTCATTAATTATTGTACGTTGCTTTAGAGTTGCTGCGAATGACACACTCAACCTATTATTTAAATTTACCGTAGACCAGAAAGGGCTATTGTTGGACTAAATCAAAATTAAAGGCTGGAAGCATTAGAAGCAGTGAGAATGTGGGAGGAGCGAACAAGCCATATGGTGCATTCAAGAACCGTACTTAGCTGTAACAAAAGGACTTAGTCATAATAACTGACGTGCTTATAAATCTTGAATCATAGACTCCTGAGCACGAAGTTTTAACATGTATTGACTATGATGCTAATGTGCTTAATTTTGAGATATGACGTTTTATATATACCTATCTAAGTAAGCATGTATAAAATGAAAGTGAAGTATACTTATTACCTATATTGTCCACAGGCCCAGTGAATGGTGGTCTAAGTGATGACTACATGAGTAGTGGGGAAGCGCCGTATATCATCGAACAACCTTTAGACGTCACTGTAGCCCGACATCAGCCTGCCACATTAAATTGTCGTGCTGGTGGATCCCCACCGCCAACAATACGATGGTACAAAGCAGGCACATTGGTGATCTCTGATACCCACAGGAGTCTTTTGCCAGCTGGTGGACTATTCTTCCTTAGAGCAACACATGGGAGAGCTCATTCTGACGCTGGTGTATATTGGTGTGAAGCGACCAACTCGTATGGAACAGCTCGAAGTAGAAACGCAACACTTCATGTAGCCGGTAAGTGAATACCTATTTTTAACCAATTTCAAAAAGAAGGAGGTTCTCAAGTTGGCCAGTATATATATTTTTTATATTATACAGCATGTTACTTAACGCTGCAGATTTTTTTATTAATGAAAAGGTGTCTACATTATCATAACTTCCTTTTAGTGCTCCGCGAAGAGTTCCGGCTAGAGCCGGTGACCACTCAGACGGCTCAAGGCGAGACTGTAGTATTGGAGTGCTCTCCGCCAAGAGGTTCTCCAGAGCCCTCGGTTTATTGGAAGAAAAATGGGCAGATTTTACATTTTGACGGGGATTCCAGGTTTGTGAATTTGAAAATATGTTTCGTGTTCAGTAAACGTTTCGGATGTAACACAAATCTCTAAAGCAGGATTGCAATAAACTACAACGCGCACTTGAACAATATCCATTCCATTTACGAAATGGGTGCTGAAATGTACTAAATCCGGCAGCTAAAATATTAATGTGAAGCTGAAACATTGAATGAAAGTTGCCATCTAGGTAGACAGTTTGATAGAGTGCACTCAAAGTAAAATCAGGGTAGTTGATAAGAGCGCTTTAGAGTTAAATGGGATGTTGGAAACAAGATAGTCTTATTCACAGCGGAATAGTCACTCGACTTAATTCTCTCGTACATTACAAAATTGTATGATTATATAGCGATATTAGACTTTAAATAACTCCTACATATTTTATCTTTATTAGGCTCACTTCGTGTGCTACAGTTAATTGTCCGTGTTGATTATTTTTTATACTTATAATCCTTATAAATGTTTCGTTGTGCACACATAATGTTGCAACTAGACAGGATACTATTTTTAGTCAGTTATTTTTCCAAATATAAAAGCATGGTTAACTTACTTGGATATTAAATCCTTTTATGCGTGTACCTACTTATTTTTATATAGGTATGTACACATTGATTTAATTTCAAATTGATAAAACTTTTTCAATCAAATTGCCTATGAATTGTTGACGTACAGAGTTACTTCTTGAGGGAGCATAACGATATGTTGAACCATAAAAATAATTATCAGTATAGGGAGGGTACATCAAAGTTATAAGAGAAGGGGAATATCTGAAGTGCACGACAAGCAATCAAGTAAAAATCTGAATAGTTCTGCCTCACCGGACCCCTTATTAAATGTTAATTTCCTATTGAATTATTCCGCCCTATATTTGAATGACTTTGTTACACTGAGCTTTGTTCCAAGAAATGAATTTCCTTCAATAGTATCATTAAACGGCGGTTGACAATATATTATTGCTTCAGAATGCATTTAGTAGACGGTGGGAGCCTTGCAATACAAGACGCGAGGCAAACTGACGCCGGTAGATATCAATGCATCGCGCGGAATGCAGCTGGTACTAGAGAATCTGCCATTGCTACGCTTAGAATACACAGTGAGTATATGATATTAGTTAAAGCTACCTCTAATTCAGTATACGAAATTACGAATATAGCGCCGCATTATTTAACGTTTTGTGTTAATTGCTTTTTTTGTTATACAGTTAAACCTTATTTGATCGCGGGTCCCGAAGATGTTGTAGCACAAACTGGAGGCACCGTAACATTCCAATGTAGAGTTGGAGGTGATCCTTTACCAGATGTATTATGGCGGAGAACAGCCGGTGGGGGAAACATGCCCCTCGGTCGTGTGAAAGTGTTAGATGATAGAAGTCTGAGGTTAGACAATGTGGTCTTGTCTGATGAAGGAGAATATACATGTGAAGCTGATAATACTGTTGGTGCAGTTAGTGCAAGTGGCTATTTAACTGTCTATGGTAATTACACAAATTTCATTACTACATTAATAACTTTAGTATCAAACTTATTGTGAATACTATTGCTTTCTTATTTCTCTGACAAAAAGTCATTTTGTTTCATGAAATGCAGTAAATTATAATTATTTAAATGATTTTCCAGTGATTTTTACTTTTTGTTGCAGATCCACCCTCAATTACTTTGCGACCAAATTCAATCATAGCCGAAAGTGGAGCGTCAGCAATATTCACATGTAAGTCTGCAGGAAAGCCAGAGCCAACTATGTTTTGGAGCTTAGAAGGGAATCGGACGATAATATTTCCTGGCACGTCAAAAGGAAAATTCCACGCCTCTACTGTAGTGGATGGAGTAACCGTTTTAACTATCAATGACACAAATAAAAATGATAGTGGTAACACGATAGTTTGTTCCGCGGTAAATTTTGCCGGCAGCTCGTTTGTTCGAGGAAAACTAACCGTGACGTCAGATGATGACCGCCCGCCGCCAATCATAACAAACGGTCCCTCTAACCAAACGTTACCTATAAAATCGATGGCTGTCTTCCCCTGCACGGCCATCGGTACACCTGAACCAATCATTGCTTGGTATTTCGAAGGGGAAGCATTAATACAAAATCATAAAAGGAACGTATCTAATGACGGAACACTTATTTTGAAAGATTTGGACAAAATTGATACTGGCACTTACACGTGTGTTGCTTCTTCACAACACGGTAAATATGTATGGAGTGGTCTGCTTCAAGTTGATAGTCCTACAAACCCAAACATACATTTTTTTAGAGCTGCTGATGTATCAGCATTACCAGGACCACCTACCAAACCTCTGGTTTACAATATTACTGAGTCGACTGTTACAATTACTTGGAATCAAAATAATAAAATTGGTTCCTCATCAATACTGGGTTATCAAGTTGAAATGTTTTCAAGAGAGTCTCTTTCGGGTAAAAATACACCAAGGAATTCTCGTGGCTGGGTAGTTGTAGCTAAAAGAGTCCATCAATCACAATATGTCGTAAAATCTCTTATACCTGGTATCACGTATATGTTTATTGTGAGAGCGGAGAACTCTCATGGCTTATCTGCACCAAGTCCGGTATCAGATTCCATAACTGTTGGGGAAGATAGCAGTTCATTTTGGGAGTCAAGTGCATTTTCCAACAGTACTGAATATAGAAACAATATTATGACAGATAATATAGTTGACTTAATTGAAGCAACACCTATCGATTCGAAGACAATAAAGTTGATGTGGGAAATATTAAATTTCTTTTACTTAGAGGGTCTCTTCATATATTTTCGACCCCTGGATAATTCAAGCAGTGACTACGAGATGAAAACTATTTTGCATTCCAACGATGTGTCAGGATATGAAATAACATCTTTAAGAAAATATACGCGATATGAGTTTTTCTTGGTCCCTTTTTACAAAAAATTTGAAGGAAAACCGTCCAATTCCAGGATTGCACAAACTTTAGACGATGGTTTGTATACATTGTTATTTATAAAAATATTATGAAAATGTCATACTCTGAAATAAGAAAACCTAATAAAATAATTTTTTTAGTGCCCGACGGTCCGCCAACAAACATAGAAATGTTTATTGTGAACACAACGACAGTTCATTTAAAGTGGTCTTCACCAGAACCTCATTTGCAGAATGGTATTATAACAGGATATAATGTTCTACTAAATTGGCTAGATTTACCAGCGAATAAATCCATGGTAGCAATAAATACAACAGTGCAACAAGCTACAAGTTTAATTATGACCAATTTAACTTCTGGAGTTAGTTATTCCGTACAAATTGCGGCTGAAACTATAGTTGGTCTGGGTCCATTTAGCCAAAAAGTCTATTTGAATATTGATTCGCGATCAGTTGGATTGGATCCCTTATCCAGGTATGATTTTTTTCTGATCCGTAAATTTTCAACTCATTATAATAGTGGAATGTTTTCTTCATAAATAGTCGAGACTGGGTTTTGTTAATATTTCATTTCATTATTAAAACAATAAATGCATAGTTCTTTTAAACTTCACATTATGACTTCAAAACAAAAGCGTTGATTTTTATTTTTTTAATTGCAGATATCCCAATAATAGTGAAGTATCTATAGTGGCTGGAGATTTCGTTATGGAAACGTGGTTTTACTTTTTAATTGGAGCTATTGTATTGTTCAAGATTATTATGATTGGTGGTATTATTTATGTACGCAAACATAACTTGTTTGCTAAAAAATCAGCACTCCCAAATATTTATGGTGAGTATGTAATATATACTTATTTTTATTTATCTTTGAAATATCTGTTTGCAATCTACAAACCTAATGGTGCTGCAACACAGCTGTTTAAAGTGTTTACAAACGTATGATGCACAATTAAGAATTCTGCCAAATCAAAATAATGTCATTGTAGAAACGTCGTGTTGGACCATTCTTTTAAAGTCTATCAGCAAAACAATGATAAATTATAATGAAAGCCTTTTCTAATAAAATAATAAAAAACGTAACTCTTAAATAAACAACCACACGGCTTATCTCCAAGTGTTTAAATTTTTTTGTGGAATCAGCATCAGAATTTCAAAATTAAAAACATTCCACGGGTGTCGTAGGGTGGCACAGAGTGCCGAGCGTTTGTTTGATGGAGGCTTTGCCATGCGACGACGGGAGGGGTGCTAGATTACTTTCGAGTTGAAAGGTAGCTCGAGCCCTCTCGCAAGCGCGGTGGATCTCTTTCACTTTACATTCACGTTTGGGGTACAAAGGAATGATACAAATCCGAGAAATAAAGACTCAGTAAATGTAAATGTTTTCTATTTTGTTTTCTCCAGGCGATTCGTTTGTTGACTCACCCAGTTACCTTTAAGCCAATTTCGCTTGCTTTGTTTCTTCTACATTGCATTATTTTATATTTCTAAGATTTCAGTAAACGAATAATACCTTTGTATCTTACCTTAACTTATAATATTATTCTGATGTTCTTTTCAGTTATAATGTGAAATATATTTCCCAGTAGATATTATAAATATTTGAAATACGTATTCAATTAAATTAAGTTCTTATTTTGTTCTTAGATTCAAACGGTACGAGTTTAGTTACACAAATGAACATCAAAGCAGCAGTATCACTGTCGCATCCATTAAGTAGCTGTTATAATAAAAATACTGTGACAAAGACGGAGTCTTTGTTGTGGATGGAGAATCAACCGGGCTTATGTATGTCTGGGAATAAAACAAATCAAAGCAAAGATAAAGCTATTTCAGAGTATGATAAAGTGGCCCAACCATTGCCTGAATACGCTGAAGTGACATCTTCACGAGTCACTGGCAATGAATGGAATACTAGTAAAACCGCAACATCACCCGCTGCCTATGCTTCGGTTACTCTTGTTACTAATACTAGGCAATGCGTCAGTTCATTGGTGAGTATTTTGCCTTTAGTAGTAGTTTATTACACACGCTCTAGTTAGGAATGTTATACACATGTTGCGAATGAGATAAAAAATTAATTGATGGAATCGAAATTAATAGTTAACTATTTATAGAGGTATATTAACTATTAATAGAATATCGTAGGAATTATAAAATAAAATAAATAAAATGCATTTAAAGTACGTAATTAATTTTACATAAAATTCTATCAAAATAAAAAGGTATATCACATTGACGACGTTTCTCCTTGTTTGGATTTATATTTATTCTCAATTTTATTCTACAGGGTTGGTTTCCTCCTGGTGGAAAAAGTGTCGATAATTTTGACAACAGATATGCGCCAGATGAGGAACTCTATCCAGCTAGCAATGGGGGGTATTACAATCGAAATGTGTACAGTGAAAAATATTTCCAAGGCCATCCAAATGTTCTTAAGTTTTACGACTTGCCTTCATTAGATAAGACTCAAAACGCTCAAATTAGATATAATAAGAGTTTAGAAGATCGAAAGAATGATAAAAATGTTAAGCCAGATGTGACTCAGTCGCTCATAGATAGAACATACGGAGTGAGATCGAGAAAAAACTCCGAGAACGAAGCAACGTATCGAGCTTTTGGTGAAGACGAGTCTGATGATGAAAACTATGCAGGAGACGGCGGCTACGATGAGTTACAAGCTATGCAGCCTCAGAGGCTAAGATCAAAACATCAGTACGAGAGGCCAAATTTCGACAATGACGGAACTAGGACGCTGGCGCGGCTCACGTCATTCAGGCATGGTCAGACAGTTTTAAGTGGGGTCTCTCAAGGATCACTGGCACCCACTCATCCCCCGCCAGCGCCGCACCCGCGAGTGGATTCAGTGACTCGGTAGTATCACGCCTTGCCGGCTTTCGGCGACTTGTGCCAAACGGACGTATAGACCGATGTTTTATTTAAGTGCACTATGTTACAAGTGATAATAAGACAGATCACAGTTCTTCCTCACGTTGTGTAGATATGAATCGTATGAAGGACAAAAGGATTACGCCGTTGCATTTTATGGATTCGGTTGACAGTGAAAACGGAATTGTGATTATTTTCTTAGGATATTTTACTTGAGTACGGCTTAATTTTTCGTAGTGATTTTTTAAAAGATTTTGTAGTAGTACATATAAGACTATTAGCCTAAAGAATCAGCCTACTATCATTTATGTTGCTTATTAGGCATATAATTGTATTATTTTTTAAATAAATTTTAAAATACGAAATTTTCAAATATAACTAGTCGATCCTAATTATTATAATGTTGTGTCTGTCTTTGATTGTAAATAGCGTAAATATGAGTATGTAACAATTTAGTTATAAGAGAGACGAGTTTAGATTTATTTAAAACTAATTGATTATTAAAATAAATATAATTAATGTATTTAATATTAACTCTAATAAATGTAAATATTGTTATTATTGGGATTGATAGGAATCGTTTGATATGTCCATATTAATATCAGTAAACGAATTTGTAATTCTATATCATTAGTTTAAGTAATACAAAACATTAAAAACACAAATTAACGCTTGGCAATAATTTGATATAATTAGATCACGTTAGTGTAAATGTACAGTTTAAAAGATTGTTTTAAGTGTAGTCATATTCTTTGGAATCTATTACTCCAAAAGCGGCATTTAACAGATCGTTTTTATTCACAAATCTGGGAAACCCAAAGCTTATTTTTTTGCATCTAAATCTAATATAAAATTTGATAACTAAAATTATAACTTACTACTAAATAAAGACTGCTAGTTCAAGAACTCTTTCATATAGATGAAACTACATAGGTAGTATCAGAAACTTTTGAAGCGGTTTTGAATAATCTTTTTCTATACCTCCTATTTTTTGTTTAACTACAGTATTCACTGAAACATCACTATATGGATCAGCACTTACTTTATTACTATCATGATAAAATAGTATCTGAATTATCAGATTTATGGATACGCCTCAGCAAATGAAAGTATTGTATTACCTTTTGGGTTTGATTATAATTATGATTATATTCATTGCCATGAGTTTAAAGAATGTAGTATAGTTATTTTTGAGTGCCATAAGCCTATTCCTACATTATAAAGGTAAAGTAACATTGGAGTTGTGAATGCGAAAACAAATTATGCTTATGGAAATTTTTATCTACGTAATAAATTGTGATATGAGTTTAGCCACTTGTTATAAATATATAGCACGACTTGTATCATTGCATATCATCTGTATTAAGTATGTATTATTATTGATAGTAAAAAATGTTATTTAAGTAGGACACTTAGGACATACGCACACTTGCAGTAATGAACGCGCAAATTATTATTTTATTTAAATGTAGCAAATGAGCCTAAATAATTGATAAAATATTGTAATGCGAAAAACTCTTGAAAGGAGGAAAATGTTGTTTTATGTGTTTCATGTGTTACGGGTACGCTACATTCAGTGTGTTTGACTGTGCCACATGCTAGCCACATTTGCGCAACCTCCGTTCTACATGCGTATACTGTTTCTAGGCCTAACTTTATTTGAATAATTATTATGACAATACTCATCGTATCAATTTCAGATACATTATGGTAGCATAATGTTGTTTCAAATTTAGTTTATTAATAAAATAATTATCTATTACTATTTAATCCTTTTGTTTTGCATTTTTTTTTCGAAAGTTCCAGTAAAATCTGATATGTAAAAGACTATAAATATGTATTATTTTATAATTGTGTAATAATATCTACAACTTAACACGAATATAGTTGCATATTTGTCACAAAAAGTATTTTTAAAATTACTCTTATCTCCCTTATTTTTTGGTATCAATAAAAATATTTATAAAGTTTCAGAACTAAATTGGCGCTAACTATGCAAAATTTTTGTTGCTGAACTGACATGTCATCTTTTTAACGAAAATTTGCTGCTTTGATTGTTTTAAAATTTATCCCTCTTTGAAATAATTATAATATATTTCTTTTCATCATTGCATTTCATAATTATATACCTACTATTAACTCTGTACATAGTGTAAAGTATTTTTGTTCGCAATTTATATCTACATATATTACATGGGTCACGTTGCTGAGATGATAATGATGAAAATAATTTATTTTCAAAATGATAATAATAAGAAATATTTTGGTAAATTAATTTGCTAAACTTACATTGTTTCACCAATGTGACCGCGGGCTTACAGTAGCCATATTTCGTATTTGTTTTATCCTGTAGATACCTTGCTTATCACTATGAATCTGAGTCGTAAAGGTAGTGTAGATACGAGTAGGTACTGTCAATGCAATTTTAAAGTATGAAAAATTCCTTCTAGTTCCTATTCTGCGTAATTAAATGTACGATTATATAAGCGTATTGTAATCATGATATAAGTTTTAATAATTTGAATACAATAAAATATAATAATTTGTATTTTTTAATTTACACGCAAATTATATCATAAACTGTAGAATGTTGGAAACACTGCAAATTGTAACTGATAAAAAAAAAAAATTGTGTGGTAGTTATCTACGATGTTGCTTTTATAGTAAAACGATTGAGGAAAAGTTTAATATACCTAATGACTTCTGTAGTAGCAATAATGCCTATAAACTGTCTTAAAAAATGATATATTGTAAAAAAAAACAAAAATAACCTTTCAAACATAGCAAGGTGTCTATAATAATGTAAAAACTTAATGTTGTTCAAGGCCTACATTAAGTGTGATAATATTTTTTTTAATTTAACGACAATTAATTAATATTAACATGACAACAGTAAACATGACGTTTGAACGGATTTTTATTTTGTATTGGTCTTCGATACCTATTTTAATAAAATAACTTAAACTACTTAAAAAGTTATTTCATTTATTATATTACCCTTACAAAACCGGCGACAATTACAAAACTAGACAACCACCTAACGTGGTAGCAACGCATCTGTGACTATGGATGGCATGGCATAAATGACTAACGATTACTTACTGAACAATTACTGTCTTAACATCTAATAATTATCATATTAACTGCGATACTCAGTTCTTGCAAAAGAAATAATAACAAATTAATATTCTTATTAATTCTAACAAGACATATTAGTAACTAGCTTATGCTCGCGGCTTCGCTCGCGTTAAGAGTATTAACTTTTATCCCCTTGGGGGTGGAATTGATCAAAATCCTTTCTTAGCGGATGCCTACGTCATAACATCTAC
>DWKA01000664.1:0-15229 GCA_018249155.1 Panoquina ocola ocola
TAAGGAACTCTTCAATGGCACAGATAGAATATTTTTACTAACGTAAAAAAAGTTATTTTTTATTATGTTATTTTTTTTAAAGTGAAAATCCGTGCACAGCCGTAGTGTTGGTATAAAATTAGAAGCGATATGTAAATGCGGGTCCCGTTCGGGTCCGTGCGACCTTCCGAGGACACGGCCGGTTCGATGACTCGATCCGAATACCGGATTAAGGCGTGCTCACACTACGCGCGTTTTACGTATCGTTTCGTATGGCACTACTTTATACCGTGAACTCCTGACCAGTCAATAATCAAACAATTACATAGCTTATAAGCTATAGTTAAATTATAATTGAACACGTTATATGGAATGAATAGGTATAGCTTGTTTTTTTCGTCATACATCTTTTTTCACAAAAATCGATTTTAAAGACATTCACGCTTATACAAAATGTACACACGCATAATTCACAACTTATAAAACGAAAGTCGCAAGTCATGAGTAAAGCACATAACCAAATAAATGACTAAACATACGCAAGAGCTTCTGAATCAATTAATCATCTCGCGACTGTATCATAAAAACTACAGATTGTATTCGTAAGTGATAATTTAAACTAAAATAGTTCATTGCAACATTGAAAAATATATGACTGAGTAGTAAAAGTATACAAATGATTAGAAATATGTGCGCTTTTTTATTTCCATCTCCATATACATAAAAAAAATACGTGTGGAACTAATTAAAACACCTATAAATTATTATAACGAGGCGTTTCACACATTTTCTGGAACGTAAACAACAACAAAATATTTTTAATCACGTTTACCTCCAAAACGTTTTCATTGATCTAAAATTATGGATACGTAATGACCTCTCGGGTCGACCGTTACTCAAGCAGTACGAGGGTCGCATCTAGGGTCTCATCCGTGGCGGTCCAAGTCGGTCGAACTTTGTCATCAGTCGCACGGCGTCACCTGTAGCGTACGGCGCTCGTATGCGTCCGCTTGCCTCTGTGTGCGTGAGGTGCGCACGCGCTTGCCGCGCCGTATTTACTCTCGCGCCCCTACCACCGCCGCCACTCATGCGCGGCCCGACCTGCCGATCACACGTGCACCCCACCACTCGCCGGTGACCCTCGGGACAGAAGACATTCCACCGTCCGCGACGACGACGACCCGACTCCCAGTCGTTCCCAGCATGTGCCAGTGATCGAACGTTGGTGTTGCGAAACTCTAGTGCAGTGACATGTGCATCTAATCGAACACGATCCCGAATTGTTCGTAGCAGCCGCAGCCTCAGCCGTTATCAGTAAATGTAAGATTGTTTGTTTACAACGCTCGATAGCTTTTAGTGCGTGTTACGATTACGAATGGCCCGATAAAAACTCAAACTGAGATCGTGGATAGGGTTGAATTGTAATTACGACAGTCCAGCGGGTCTGGGTCCCCGACCCAGATCTCACGGGTTGGATCGGACGCCGGCACCGAGCCCATTCTGCATCGGAGACAATGCGGCGTATATCGCGACATAAATATTAGACTTAAAGTTTCACAGAGCTCAGCCTTCGGCATACGACTCAATGACATCCGAGTGTAGAGAAACACCTGTGAGAAAATGCAAACAAAAGTGCTCGGTCCAAAGGATTGTTGTGTAATTCGTCTATGAGTGTCGTACGTATGTCGTGTAATAGTCATGAATTAAAATTAATTTTAGAACAGTGACGGTTGCAAGAGTACCTACAGCTGGATTGAGGTGCGTTTCGTTGAATTCGTAAGCCCACGCGGTGATATATCAACCGTCATAAGACAATGACTGGTTACCCACAATAATACCCCTACTCACATCGGATACGTCAATGATTAATTCGGATAAACGTATTCAAATTTTGCAATGTCTAATATTAAAACGTTAAGATTCGTCAACGAAACGTAATCTTACGGCGTACATTGAATCTAAAATGTGTTTTCCATTAATGGAGCCATGATTACGCTTAAGAAACAATTTCTATTTTAATTGAAACTTGCCGACACCGGTTTTCAAAGATACTACGGCATTCGAGGTAGAGGACAGATTATTAGTCGAATGGCTACAGTAGAGCGGTAAAATATCATTAAATATTAATATTGAACTAAATTGTAAGCAATCTGAAAATGCTGTTCCTCAATAACTAAAGAGCCACTTAATGACTAAACTTAATATGGAGTAGGTATCAAAACGTGTATTCTTTGTGACGCGTGAATCATAAGAAAAATACCTTCGATTATATTTAAATACGTCTAATGGTATTCACGACATCCGCGTAACGGGATTCCCTTCAACGTAGCTAGCACGTGATAAGATTACTGATTCGTAAATGATTTTATTACTATTCGATGCTCATTGAATAAAGCGCGTAATTTTAAATAATTGATTACGTCACACATCTAATGGATTAAACTAGTTTCAAATCGACAATAAACCGATAACATTTGAATAAAACAAACGCGTTTTATATTCAAAAATTACTACGTAACATAATCTAACAACAACATTAAGCAAATGAGTGTTGTTTCAATTTAGTGACATAATAAGATGTTGAATATCGTGAACTAACAATAAATAATAATCATCGTATACTATTGATTATAGTAATCATACGATACTGCGCAGAGGTGTGTGTGTGTATATAATCAAATATAGTCAAATTATTGTAATTCTATGTTACGTCTGCGAGTTTGTCAACTATTGTAAGTGGAAAAGTATTATTTTTCTTGAACGAAACGTGAGTACTAAATTCAGTTACTTAAAGTGTAGGTATATTTTATTACTATTTATGCGAACTTAATGTTTTTTTAAGATGGGGGTTAAGGCCACTTAATGGTCAATATCGAGTGAATTCAATATTCCCAATTCCCATAAACTTACTGGTGTTTGAATCTGTTGACCAACATTTTTAAAGACCAAGAATGTGTGGAGACGAAATACTAGAAAATCCAAATTATAAAAACAATCAGCCAAAACTTTACAGATATTAAAATCCAACAGTGCAACGGCTAACGAGTCAGCTTGTTAACACACAAACACAAATAGCGACCAACAACTGCACAGAAGTAACAGTTACGTAAAATAATAGTGTCACAGTTAATGTAAAATTAGTAATGGCGCTAAATCTCAAAACATTCGAGGAAGTAAACAATTTGTGTAAATTGTTTCGTCTGTTAGAACACGTTCCGGCAATCGTAAATCGTGTGAAAACGACACAAACATCAATTATAATCACGGATGTTGGAAACTCGTGAGATATTTTACGTGTAGGTATCCAGAGACCAGCGAGGCAAATTAACTGCTTTAAAAGCAATATCAACACAATAACGCTTGATTACAATCTTACCAAACATAATAGTCTGTGTCCTGAGTAAAATACTGACTATTGTCCGACCTGATATTATTATCTTATACGATTAAATAAAGTCAAGAAACAGACTGTGATTTAATTACCAAACATTAAAGCTCCGTTTTATCTTTTTGAAATTAATATTTCTTTACAAATAAAATTCGTGAAACTAAAATCGTAAAGACCACAATCTAAGATATCATTCCAAAGCCATTATTTCATTATAAATAAAGGAATGTGACATTCCCTAGTTCGTGACAACGATGATACAACGTTCACCTGTACGACATTCAACCTTCTACACCGGCGATGCAGTCCCATTCTGCAGTCACATTAACTTGCCTTGAATTAAACCAATGAATCAGAAAATAACCGACGATATATTCTAAAGTTATGTTTCCGCGTCGCACACGAAGGAAACAATTACAAGACACACACCTTGATTCTATTGAGAATAGCATGACATCAGCGCAGCTACTCGACTTAACATCGACCTCGCTCCAATTCACCCCAAACTCAAAATATCTATAATACAAATATACGTGTCATTAACGATGTAGTAAACGTGCCCAAACACAGTCAACGTGTTTACCCATCAAATGCAAATCGATCGAAAACATCCAACTGTTCTCTCGATCGATTCGAAGTCATCTCGACGTGATAATAATACAAAATACCCCGCTTGCGTCATCCACTCGTATGTCCGTCAACAAAAAATGCGCATCCGGCTTAAAATTCGTGATGACCATGTTATCAGTGCGGAGATTAAAATAACGCGAACCGGTCGCGAGTCCTCACGGCGATTACACGAAAGCGAGGTATGTGAAAAACTTTGGCGAAGACAATGTATGAAACCTTTATTAAGCGAGCACCAAGAATACGTGTCGGATTTGTCGAACAATGGGCAGGTTCGCTGATCTTACTAGCAGCCATCGTGAACAACACGGCGGTACGCTCGTCGTGACACTAAATATATCTACTAAACGCAAAATACACATATCTGGCGCAAATAATACTTCACCTTCAAAATAATTTGCCGCCGACATAAATCAGATAATGGTCGACCGCTCGGAGCAATTGCTCCAAATTGCGAAATTCGCTATTAAAATATGCAGCTTTCCTCGCACCACGAGCGAAGGACTCGGGCGCAATCTAAGGTTGCCTATTATCCGCCACGCTCCGAAAACCACCAAAAGGCAGCATACGGAGCAACGGAAAAATTTTGAAACTCGTTGCACAAGCGACACTCATATTAAACAATATAAAAACGGGTAACTAATAGCCGCGATTATCTAAAATCTACTAATTGATGTTTACCTCACAGTACAATACTGGCGAGAGATCGACGCTCGGTTTTAATTGGTTTTCAAATCGACAATAGAGGTAGAAGCGCCAAGCTGTAACTTACCAATACAATGCAGCTAAAGATTGCTGAATCATTAGTTCCTTACCTGAAACAAAAAGAATATAATTTTACAACATCATTAAGAATTATAATAAAACGTTACAATGCTCGTGAACCTAACAAGGCTCACATAAAGGTTAACGAGGAGTTCGTTTATTCCGAACGTAATATCGTTTCAAATCTACGTGAAAATGACGAAAATTTCTAGATGCCGTAACAGCAATTACGGTTATAAGAAACGACAGCGGACGGAGTGCATTATACAGAAGATTACATACAATAACACTGAATACGACCAATCTTGTGAAATTACGAAACAAAGAATCAGGAAAACATCAACAAAGAACCAAGAAAGTATCAACAACATAACGAAAGGAAAGCGCGCTCTGGGCATTATAAAAGCGTATCACGTACTTAAAAATGCAACAAGCCTTTAACAGAACCGTTACGAATAAATTTTAAATTCAAATTCTACTTAAAGATTAGGAAGACTTTATATGGATGAAAGTTTCCGTTATTAATGAATAGCAGACACAGAGTATACACAAATTTAAGATGCAAATTTAAAAATCAGAAATTCTAGGACGGACAGCGTGTAGGCTGCAGTGTTGTAGTCATTACCGCGTGCATTGAATATCGATGAATTGTTTATGATTAAGCATTTGAATTCGATAGTTCAATGGCAACAATACAAATCAATTTCAATTACGACGTAATTATCGAATTGTTACAACCGATACGGTTGCACAATACTGAACGTAATGACCTTGTAGTTTTCAAAGATAATGTTATAAATCATAAATCTGCCAACAATGGCGCACATGTTAACCACATAAAAGTAACTCGAAATACTTTGATGTGACCCCGAAACGGCGCGTGCGCATTCGACGCCCGCGATATCTACATATCTAGTCACGACTGCAAGCAACAGATCTTTTTTTTAAAACACATTGCAAAAAAATAATTATCAAGTTTCATCTAAAGCCGTAAAACGAAGCTAAATATCTAAAGGAAATATTTAAAAGGATCATAAATCAAATATAATGTAACCACGCAAATGTAATGAAAATTTAATATCCCTAAATTAAACTTGAATCAAAGCACGTATAACAAGGTTTGATACAGAGATTACGAAACTCGCTAATGTCTGAGAAAGCGCAGTTATATACGCAAAGCAAACATACCAAGCATTCGCTAACGAGAATTTTATTTCAATTAGAACTTAAGAAGACACAAATGTTTTCCCACGTTAGAAACACAAGAATGGGCATGACTGTCATTTTATAACATTGAGGTACTAACTGAATCCGTTACATAATCAACTGAGCTAATGGTCCATGATGGGTTCGCCTTGACCACGCAATGCGTGACAATTACTCGATTGACACTATTAGCACATAGCGAATCATCCATTAAAGTAATCGATAAACAATAACAACACTATGAAGATAAATTACGTGACTACTGGCCGGTATAATATTTTATGCCAAATTAAAAAATATGTGAACGTTCTAATTTTAAAAGTTCAATGGAAATCATTCAGTTGAATTGAATAAAAGCATCCGTAATGAGGTACGAGATCAATCAGACAAGTCGCTGACGGCACGCGCCGAATCCTCGCGTGCGCATCCATAGGGTTGCGCCATCGCAACATTTTTTAATGTTGTAATGTTTTCTATGCAACAAAAAATTATATTTGAACAAATTAATTCCTACTTTGACAATCAGGTGCGAAAATTATTACATAATAAAATATGCAAAGTGTTAACGAGTCATGAGCACAAACCGTGCGCAATGCGCTACCGGTTTTGAAATATCAAACTCGTTTTTGAAGTCGTGTGCCCTTTTTGAAACTATGCGATACAGAGTTTATTTTGCTAAGATCTAGATTGTAAAGAAAACATTGAACGTGCTCTGTAGACACATCGGCAATGAATCTTTTGACAAACCGTGACAAATGTGATTTCGCGCCGCGTACCGTTTTATGAAGATGTTTTACTTACAATGCTAGCATAATTCGACCGTGGGTCTTATAAGGACAGCGTGGCTGCAATGCCATGATTTGCGTCGGTTGAAGTACCAATGCCACATGTCGAAAGCAATTGAAACGTATGCTTACCATACATACAGTGCACAGTGCATGGTCAACTATCGACATAATTCATATTGGCCGTCGAATTAAATGTACCACGTTTCGTAATCGAACGTTCGTGTTAAGAATACGTTTCGATTTAACCGAATCAAAATCACCGAAATATGGATTTCTAGATCTTGTTAGCTCTATGGTTTTAAAAAGCTTTCCGACGTTCAACAAACTCAAGGAGATCAATGCATGCAATTACGTACTAAGCAGCTGCCGGTACGGAGTAGACATTATTATGTTGTGGACTTGCCTATGTAATTACGTAAATCGCCACTAGCAAACCTTCAATTGAACGACACGATCGTATCCAAGTATAAGACCCTCAGTAACGCGACGGACAATCAATAACTTCTATAACTTCAAATGTATATTTAAATTGAAATCGTTCCAATCAATGATATCGATATTGAATTCAGTTTGTTGGAAAGCGTGGCAAATGTAGTGAAACGTTGCAATCAACATATCCTGGCGATCGAATGAGCTCGACAAAGGCCGTTGGAAAGTCGGCAGGTCGAGAACGACTGCAGAATACTAATAGCGAACAATGTGTCTAGCGAGCACGTTTCCCAATGCCGTCACATGGGAGGCAAAGAAAGCTTGAAATATCTGAGCGCTACGCATTATATATAAAACAATAGATTTATCTGTGACGAGGACAGTGCAAGGCTGGCTAAAGATCGAAAGCAACGCGACAATTCCAAACCGCCTAGTTTGTTAATCGCTACGGGTTTTACTCATACCGCAGAAAAATATTTAACGCGAGGCCACACATTAACCACACCACCATTCTTCTATGTTTTTGTGCCACAATGTCTATACATCAACTTAGACTTCGTTGCTGTACGTTTTTGTCAAAGCGCAAAAACTAGTGGACCATTCGATTTTATCAATACTAAAGCATATCGATATAGGCTGATATAATCAACATATTAACTTGAGCTTTGACCAAATGTTGTCTTACTTAACAGAAGGCTCCATCTAAAACGGTCTACTAATACTAGTTCAACAGGAAAAATCTAGTATCAAACAATTTCAACAAGTGTTTATCGAAAAAACAAAACGCGTAAAGGCCCCTAGAAGCAATTTTTTTTCACGAAGGCAAACGAGTATCGGAAACGAAAGGATGCTCTTAGCGATGCACCGGGTAAATGTCAAACTTTATTTAATGTACGCGCTGAACTTTGCCGCATTAGCTTCAACTAGTGTTCAAGTTCTTACAAAACAATGTTTCAATTCCGGCTGCACCACTATTGACATGATAGCGTAGGTCCCGATCCAAAGATACTAAGAGCTAGTAGGTACATTGTGCAAGTTTTACACAACGGAACCCATTGCGGGTATGCTCGAATGAACGATTTGTTATAAATTAAATCAAGGTTGTCCAATAACCATTATGACTCAGGTTTCTGAGACCGGTACTCTGTGGATTTGTGCTTTTATGGATATTCAATTGATTATTCAATTACAACACTATGCACACATGTTTTAACGACTTGAATAATAACATAAGATTAATATAACTGGCCTATTAGCTAGGTAAATAAAATAAAAAAATAAAATAAACGCTTACACACTCATACCCCCGCAGTAGGTTTTCCCTGTGTCGCGGGTGGCATAAATGTATACATAATAGGATATGGTAGTAATCCGTGTTACGGCTAAAATTAATATAAAATTTTACACTTGATATGTAAATAAAATTAATGACGTAAGAATTTTTTTCAATATCACGTTTTACTTATTTCTATTATCGATACAGATAAAATATCAATACATTGTAGTACCTAAACGCCGCCAATAAATAATCCACAAAACATAATAACCATAGCGCACTAGAAACTAGCATTCGAAACCAATTAAAACCGCGATAGATTGCGGTTTCGCAAGAGCCGCCCTGTTAGGTGCAGTGAAACAATTTTGGTGCATACCTTAGCACAATTACCTGTCCGGCGGCGCACGCTGCGAGCGAGTTAGGCGACCGTGCCTTTCACGGAACCCTGGACACGCCCTATCTACTTTACCTTCACTACTTCTAGGTACAACTAGTTCGACTCCGACCATTATTCTCGGCTCGGTGTCGCATAAATCCGCGCGCTTTCGCTACAAATTAAAGCCGGCGCTCTTGTTTTGCAATCAATTAATAAATGGCTCTGTGAAACTCCAACCGTCAGTGCAGCGACACTCGCCGCCCACCCGCCTACTACACAACACACCAGACGGTCGTTTCCGACCACTCGAATCGAAGCGAAATGGTCCACATCTCCGAGTGATATTACGTTTAACGTCGTGACTATGTTAAATGTTACGTTATCGAGCTCGTGCAGGTAGCGATCGAAAAAACGATGCGATCCGATAATTTCCACACCGAACGCTGAGATAATGTTCAAAAAACGTAACAGCAAATGTATTTTGTAACAGCGTCGATGAGGCAATTAATTTATATCGAAGTGAAATTGAGTGCATTGCAAATATTCAGGTGCAAAACGGACGACAGTAGTTACTGTCGCGGCCCTCGCGGCCTTTCCGTCTAGTCATTACTCGCTAATTTCAAAATTAAGTGGTCGGTTCTCAATGCCAGCGCTCGGCGGCCGCATGTACGATTTAATAAAAGGCGGGTGGTGGTGCGCGGCACACCAGTGCCGAAAACGCTAGCCGACGTTTTTATCTGCGCCAGTCCTTTCACTCCGCTCGCCCATGACAGTCGACGAAACTTACTTGCGACACAAAGAAAATATTACCTAGATAAGTTGTTAAATTATTATCCGTGTTAAATGAAAAACATTCCGTGGCGTAACATAACTAAGAAGTGATGTTTTGTAAACTTTCAGATGGTGAGAGGGGCGGCGTTAGTGCTGACGCTAGCGCTGGCATGGGCGGCGCGCGCCAGCGTGCTGGTCCCCACCTACGTCCTGCCGCCCGACTCGTTCGTGCGCGATCAGCGCTCGCTCGCGCCGCGCTCCGACTCCGACCCCGCCGACTCCCAGCGGACTATCAAGCGCCTCATTGGCGGACACATCAAAATAAAACCGGAAAAGGAACATAGCTCCACGAAAAATTCTATCTTGTACGACGCTAAAAGTGAAAGTGGAAAATTCGTAGGCGTGATCGCAGCGGACCAGTCGGGCGGCAGCGTCGGCTGGAACCAGGGGATTTGGGACGACGGCATGCTTATGTCCAGCGCCGGCGAAGGAAAGGACGCGGGTAAAGTTAAGGAAGACGAGGAGGACAAGAAGACGTTGTCCGATCAGGTGGCCGAGGGGAAATATGGTCTCATTCAGAATGAAATATTTTCTAAAGCGCCCAAGAGACCAGGAATAGTCAGCTACGAGCCAAACTCAGAGACGAGAGCAAAGGACAATTTGCAAAGCCTTGGAGGGCTCAAGAAGGACGAAATATGGCTTGCTGAGGACCACCTTCTTGTACTCACGGGAGGATCATACCCCGAGCGTACGAAGGAGGAGAGCAGGCCCTGGCCCCCGATCGACAACTACGAGGCACCTAGAAGGCAAGTAAAGCTACCGCAGAAACCTAAAGTGCCTCCGCCCTTTCCAGTTCGACTCTCCGACAACGGACCGCTTGTCTTCCTTACACCAAACGGCAGTGTCCCTGCGTCCATTTTCCCACCCTTCTATGCGGGAGAAGGCGAAGGCCCTCTACAACCACCGCCATTCGTTCTCCCTGCGGGAGCGCCCTACCCCGCGGGTGACAATCAGGGAAACATTACTGCCGGGGAAGCGCCGATGCGAATTCCTCCGTTCCCATTCCTACCTGGGAATGCGAGCGAAGGACCATTCCCCTTCCCTGCATCCATGAATGGCTCTTTTCCAGAAGGGTTTCCTCCGGGCGCAGCGTTTCTACCACCACCGAGCAACCAAACAGACCTGTACGACGAAGACGACCCTTCGATATACTATCCGCCGCCATACAATTTTTCTTATCACGCTGATTACAACAACAGCGTACCAGCTGGACCGCTAGTGCCTGGAATAATTCTGCCTCCGCCGCCGGATTTCTTCGCCCCGCTCGAGGAAAAAACGACCACGGAAACGGTTAAAACGACGACAAGGCCGACTTCGACGACACGTACAAGGCCAAAGGCGACATTGAAACATTCGTCACCGACGGCAGGGTACAGAGGCAAGTACAAAACAAGACCGACGACTACTGAATCGATTAGAACTACCGAAGTTCCGACCACAGTAACAACGCCGGTACCGGTCGAAATTATTACGACGCCCAAGCATAGAAAGCCACAGCGCGTTCAACCGTTGCCTCCAAGAAATCCAGTACGAGTGCATAACTTGCCTGACGAAATTGTCACGAGGCCCAAGACTGAGAAACCAGTGTACAAGACGAGAACTAAAGTTACGTCGAAGCCTCTATCGGTATCAGTTTATTACGACTATGTGGAACCGATTTACAATACTGAGGCGCCCACTACGTCAGAAAAACCGTACGTCGTGTACGAAGTACCGCAGAAAACATCGAATGTGATCACTAATGATATAGTAACATCGACACAAGTGCCGCTAAGAGCAGAGTATTATTCCAACATACAAAACGATGAAGTCCCCACCACTAAGTTACAACCAGTGTATAACAGTCAGAAGCCGAATGAAAATGGAATAGCCTCCTTTTACTTTTACGATGAACAGCCGAAGTCCTCGCCGGCACCCGAAACCTACTTCGATGGCCGAAATTACTACAAAACGGTGCCGAATCGAAATCCATTCGTGCAAAAACATAATGTTGTTCCGCAAAAACCACAACCTGAATACTCTCCGGCGGTCGACGTATCTTACGGATCGATCGATCAAACGGACGCGCTCTTTTTATGGCCTCAAAAACAAGGACCTAGAACGCTCACTCAAGAGTATTTTAGTATACAAAAACCGAGACCGCAAACACTTTATGTGCAACAGCCAAAACAGAGGCCGAACAACCCGTTCTATCAACAAATAGCAGACATTCAACAAACTATTGACTTATTCACAACCAAGAGACCCAAGGCGCATTCGGTTAGGCCACACCCGAACAAACCGAAGGCAATCACCTCACGACCCGTGTACCAATTCAGCTACCAAACTAACCCTAGACCGGAGCAAACTTTCCGCGCACCAAAATTGGACCCTGAGCCTTTTAGACCAATGGTGAGTTACAGCAAACCTTTCAACTTAGAAAACGAGTTCAACGCGATAACACCAACTGTCTCATCTGGCTACCATCAACAGTATCTGATTGAAAACGTACGAGTGACTACTGAAACACCAACATCGACGAGGTATTATCCAAAAACCAAAATAAGGGACGAAGACTACGACGACGCGCCCGTTGCCAAACAGCCCTTGCCTACAGGCAACAGGAATCACATTCCCGTGCACACGGGAAAACCTGCGGTGCATCACGTTAACAGGTATCCCAGCACAACGCCAAACCCGATCAGTCACGGCTACTACACGAAGCAAGACGAGCGCTACCTCGATGATATCACCAAAAACTCTTTCGATATATTCGGGCAGAAGCTGGAAGACGGGACGCACGACGTCAACGGTTTGGCGGTAACACCACCCCTGGGAACGGTGAGGACACCTATCGACAACAACATACCGCAATACGACTACGAGATCGTGGAAGCGCAGACACCCAATCCGCCATCTCTAGACAGGGATACGCTCGTCAACTACCGCCTCCCGCGGCCTACAGTAAACACACACAGCGAACTGATAAGACAAGGCCAACCCAACGCTCAACTAGTACAACAACAGCAGCAGCAACAGAGGCCACCGTCCCTCCTACACGACACGGTGGTCAACAACCGGTTGCCGCGACCGCCCATCAATCCTGACAGCGAGTTCGTGCCGATCGCGAATCCCGTCTACCGGCAACAGTATCGGCAACAAGCGAGCGAGCTGGACGATCTGAACGGGCCGGCGTTAGCGGGGGACACGAACGTGAACTATAAAAACCCGCGACCGCCCGTCAATCCCGACGCAGAGTGGATAGGACCGGTGAACGCGGCCGGAGAGGGGAACGCTGGCTCGCTAGTCTCGTATAGACTGCCGGGCGACGGAGCCCATGTGTACTTCCTCACGCCACAAGCCGCACAGGCCTCCAGAGAAAGGTACCGAACCCCCGGCTACGGACGGTGAAACCAAAGTCTAGTCTGAACTCGAGCAGTCGTTCTCGACGATACGTGTATATACAAAGCGCAAATGTGATGTTAAAGTGTCCTAAGTAGTAGTAAGTAGAGACTAGCGGAGCGACCGCATTGCCATAATATTTAACGCGATTCTTTTGTGTGACCAAACGGTGATCGGCGAACTTTGTGAAACGAATTGAACTAATATTGAAATGAACTATGTGCTATTTATTAAATTATTGTTAAGAGACTGGTGCAAGCGTTAGTGATAGTTAATTTATTTATGAATGACAGTATTCTTAATGAACTTTCTTGGGATGATGTGATGCGATACAGTGTATGGAGTGATTGAGAGAGTTGTTAACGTATAAGTAGTGACGATAACGTAACGTTATCATATTGTTATTTAAACATAATATCAACAACAAGGTGTTATGTCACTGTTTGACAATTAATTGTGATTCTATACTGTATTTTTCTAATACAACAAAATGTAGATGGTATATTAAAAACTTTAATCATTACAATGTCTTTCTTTTCACGACCGAACTATTAAACATAATTATTCACATTCAGCTCAAATCAGACATGACGTCACGACCGTGACCCAAGCATTTACCTGTCACATAAATGTATACTCCAATGGGATATTCAACCTTATTACGTTACCTACAGAGTCGTTAGTAAAGCAATAAGAATAAACAAACATTACAATATTATAGTAACAACAATCAACAGTAAAAAATTCTAATAACTATTCGGTCCAATAAAATGCAACAAAAATGCATTCATTGACATGCCCAAGATAACTGTATAAATATAAATTGTATACATAATAGCAACCAACAATGATAATGTATGCTAATGATTGTCTATAATTATCTTTCTACAATCGTATGCTATCAAACATGTTCATGAACAGTAATGGACAAGTTGATGTAATAGCATTATGTATGGCATTACCTAACTCGAGAAATCATTTGTTTGTATTGACTACATTTCAACATTGACATTGGTAACACATATTATGATTTATGAATGCAAATAGCTGAATCACAGATGAAATCTATACATAAAAAATTACTCTTTTAACACAAAGAACTGTCATTATAATATTACTTTGCTATTGACAAATGTTAGTTTAGATTATGTAAATTATCAAATAAACTGTAAATTACGAGTTGTGTCAGTAATGCCCTTAAATTAGCGTGAAGTGTTTTTGAAACAACCTTGAACTCATTCCGAGATGTCTAAATTGTAACGGACATAAAATAAAACGCAAATAAATATTAGTCATGGCAGCAAAAACAAATATTGAAACAAGTCTTTGCAAACACCATTTGGAATGGTGGAAAAACAAACAAATACATCAATCTATATATGAATATCGCTATGTATCATCTATATTTAATATGTTGTTGTTATAAGAAGTTGTAATTATAATATTATGACACAAAATGTTGCAGCTAAATGGGACTTACTTGGGAATTACTTTATTTTCAAATTATATTCTTAAAGGCACTAAAATAGGGAATGAAAATGTTACTTCTTCATACTTCAAGTTAGAAAAAACATTAAAATGCAAGTTTAAATTGATATTAAAAAGAAAAACCTTACTGACTATGCATCTTTTTTTAAAATCATCAAGAAGAAACATGCACAAACATGTTATCATTTTGTCGCCGTGATTGACGTATACACTCATGTCAAATTACAACTTTCGAGTAACAACAATCTTTGAGCTAAACCATGGACGGACATAATTATTATAACTACTAGGGCTCCTTATTGAATACGAAACTCAAAAAAAATATCTAATCCTTCCTTGGCAGTCAATAAACAAATGTAAAGCGCTCATAGTCTAGTTAAGCAACAGTGGGCACGTTCGATAGATTGATGGATAAATAGAAAGTATAATAAGGACCGATAATAGCAAAAATTTCTTGAGCGCTTCCATTCTTCGGAAGGCACGTAAAACCGTGGATCTCGGTTATTATCATTAGTTGGCAGTCATTAAGTCAGGATTAGCGACTAACCTCTTACCAATCTGCACTGGGGCAGCGTGGTGAAATATGCCCTAGACCTCCTCACATTACGTCACAAACATGTTAATCATCATCATCATTACAACCCATAATCGTCCCACTGCTGGGCTCGGGTCTCCTATCACAATGTGAGCGGTAC
>DWKA01000665.1:0-15222 GCA_018249155.1 Panoquina ocola ocola
TTCTACTGCGAATTCAACTTATTGGATTATACCACTGGAAAGAGCGTGAAAAATGCATTAAGATGACTAAATAAAACGATTTTTAATTTTTTGCCACTTATTGGGTTTTACCACTATACCCTCGATATATTTCTCTCACTTCAATGCCCCTCCGTTGACTATCTAATTCGGACCGTTTTCTCGCTTCCCGTGCGCATTCCAATCTAATTATAACTTCCTTGGTCATAACGCATTGTGAACACATTCGAACACAATTATTATGCATTTTCGCACACGCACATTGACAAAATTTATTGCTACTAAAGGTAAGTATATTTATTTGTGGCACGCTCGTAATTTTATGCCTAACTATTTTTAACTTGACTGTCTTGACTATGGAATTTTGATGATTGCAGTCATTGTCATTGTCACGTAAGTTGGCAAGAGTCTGAAAGAGACAGTTAAATGCGCAGAACAAAAAACAGAGCAAAAAGACTTCTGCGCATCTAATGTCCCTGTCTCTTGCCGATGACTATAAACTGTAAGTGACAGCCCTTTGAGTTTAGGCTATTTTGTCGAACGCTCGGAGATCGAGTTATCCTACTGATTTGCTTGTACTATGCTAGAGTAACTATGGTATAATATACGTATCCTTCGGGACCTTTAAATCACCAGCCCGGGAGTCGAATCCGATGCGATCCTCTGAATTGAAAGTAAGGGTTACTATCTACGAATGTGTAATGCAGTAGGTATTGTCGAAGACAGCGAAACCGTTTTATTGAATTTACTTTTATGTGTCGAAATAAATCAAAACTGCTGTGTTTCCAGAAATTGCTATATGTATCTGCTACTTCTTTTTCTTTGACTTTTCAATTTGATTTTTATTTTTTTTAAGTATAATAAAAATAAATACCTAGTATGAAGAAGGCTTGTGTTGTTAAAAAAACGCCAGTAGGTGCCTAACAGAAATATGGTTGATAATTTTTGTCACTAAAAAAACCTTGTTTTTAGTTTTTTAAACTACTCATAGCACATTACGTAAAATAAATTAATAAAAAAAAATTGAGGCTTTTACTAAGATAGATAGGTACTGCATTTTACTGAAGACTTCATCGCCACTTATCGTCAAATTAACAGAACTCATCTTTGAGTTCTATCATGTTCTATGAAAAAACAATTAATTAAAAAAGCTGACTCGTGAAGGATTTGAACCTCCGCCCTCCGATGTTCAAATTTGCTTAGTATATCGGCGCTCTAACCTACTGAGCTAACGAGTCTTACCAACTACGCTACAAAAATTCACACTGTATCTTTAAAGTGACGTCATTCTTGAGTCATGCTCGAACGTCGATCGGAACTGCGTTGAAGCTAATATCAACGCTGATAAGAATGGAGTAAGGTCTAATTTACAGTGTATTGACGTTAAAGAATATTTTTGTATGACCTCGCTATGTTTTGTATTTATGTCCAACTAGTTTCAGCCCGCGGCTTCGTCCGCGTGGTATTTTGACAATAGGTACATATTCAGTTTCTAGTATAGTTCGCGCGCGAGTTCATTGCCGAGATTCCTGACGTCACACGTCACCCCGCCATATTTAATATATTGTCATTAAAGCTCAAAATTATTTGTGCTCCCCCCTTTACTCGGCAATAAGCTCGCGTGCCAATTATAGATAAATTATGGTTAAGTACGCTATTGACAAGTTGATTACAGCAAGAAATAACTTCTGAAGAAAACGACGATATTTTTCATTGATTTAGTCCACCTTTGAAGTATGGAGCTACTAAAGATGTTTAGTTACTACCGGTAACTACTACAGCTGATCGTGTACAAATTGCGTAAACACATAAACTATTATGATTACAAGCCATTAAGGATATTGCCGCTGAAACAATGTCTTGTGTAAAGTAGCCGCCATATTTAGGGATAGTCGGCTACAAAAGTTTATTCGAATGAATGAGATACCATTTCATTAGCAATTTTATTACCAATGTAGCAAAGGTTATTTTAAAAAGGCATGTTATTATACTAATGGCTATGTCCCGGAATAGAGCCAAATGCTATCGGCCTTGGCTGGGAATAAAACAGGGAACAAGGGATAAGTACCCTTCTTTATATAAAATTAAGGGATTGTTTTTTGTCGAAGGTTTTTTGCTTGTGTCCGAGTGGCTAGTTAATAAAAGAAAGTATCGATGGTGGTATGTGGTTACTGCAGTCGATAAGATAAGATACATCGACATTACTTAAGGTATATCCCGTATAACCTACGAATCTTCGACAGGAAGCGGAAGTCCCTTTCCTTAATTCCCTGAAACATATAAAATACTTATGTTCTATTAGACTACATATACTATTCTCTTGTTTTACAATGTCGATATTTGTGCTACATTTTTTGTGCAAATAAAATATTATTGGATCTTGCTGTTTCTATACGAGATCTTGAGGCTTTTTTATGCTTCTGTCGTCTCTTATAACACCCTAGTTTCCCAGCATGGGATTAGGGTCATTATTCTGTGTCGTCCCAACACAGACAGCTATCAAGAAACACCTAACAAAGAGATTCTAACACACAAGTCTTAAACAAAGCTTTGTAAAATGAAATCATTAAATTGCCTATCTATTTCCTCAACCAATTACCTTATAATGAAAATTACATTATGATTAGTTTCTAATAAAACTAATGCGCGCTTATCGACGCCCAGCCGATACGGCTTCGCGTCCGTCCACACCAATCAATCACAATTTAATGTGGACCTTTTAGCCCCCACTGGCCGATTTAAACGACCAACTAAACTAGACCTCCGAGAAAATTGGTGCAACTTCCTCGGTCAGCTAATTGAAATAATGCGTTGTGTCAATACCATCTTTTGTGTGAAGCAAAAAGTTGAATATGAGTAGCGAATTTAGTATGTTAATTTTTTAAAGATTTTCGTAGTTCTCTTTACTATTTGAAATCTATACTAAGGGTATTTTTTAACTTTATTGTGGCCCACGAAATTCAAAAGTTAATTTCTTTGTCGTAATTGCAGCTTTATTTTAAGTTCTTAATATCGTGATTAATTATAAAGAATGTATCAATAACAATGAAACTTATGAAAGCTCTGTCTCCTTATTCGCATTATTACCGTGAATAAATTCAGTCTTATTCATTTTTTTTTATTTAATTCGGGTTCGCACACATTATACTTAAGTAACCTTGGCCAAATTTTCCTTTGTCATTTTATAGGAACACATGTTCTTAATTCCGATCAGGTTCCGATTAGGATCTGTACTCCAGTATAAAGGCTATAGTTGCGAAGATTACCGGACATTTGGACATTAAATGTTGCTTTCCCAATGGAACCACATCACAAACAATAGAATAAATTAGGGTCTCGCAGCTCTGTGTACACTGGCGATGAAATTAGCCGAGATACGAGTATTCGATAATTTGTTGGAATGCGGTTTTAGTGGTTGCTTTGTTGTGTTTATGCCTTTGAGTTAATATTGTTGTGTACATAATGAATTTAATTTTTATTCGCAGTTCATTTTATGATTTATTATCACGAACAACACAAGACTCTTACCAGCTAGCTCAGGATGAATCTTTTCGCTATCAATTCAAGCAAGAGACTATCCCTAACCAACCAGCCAGCAACCAGCTGAATATAACATTAATAATACCAGCTATAAACATTAATTCAATATTAATATTCCTCGTAATACTTAAGTTAAGAAAGTGAGTGATTCATAAAATGTTCAAGCATTACTTTAACGCTCCATTACGCTTGCCGAAGTTGCCATCTACTTACTTATTGAGGGGTAACGTCTTATGCAGATTAGTTCACCGAAAGCTCTGCCATTATGGTGGATAATGTCCCGGACTGCTCGTTGTATTCCGGAATAAGTGGTTATTTATTTAATAATTTAAGTACAGCGTAATCCACCTAAGTTTTTTCGGTATTTTTCGAAGAAATTGCATAAAACAAAAACTATATGCTCCGAGTGACATGGACTAAACAAATAAGATTTCGCACCCCGAGAACTCGTAGAATGTCACTTCAGGTCTAGAATCGAACCCTTTAATTTACTGGATATAGATAATATTGTCGTAGCGTCAACTAAGCATATTATTATCTTTGTTTATTGGATTCATATCAACCTTTCTATTTCTATTTCCTATAATTTCTTGGCCTAATGGGTATTGGAAATTTACTGCATGGTTCAAGTATTTCTTCGGAATTGAATTTACGAGAGCAAATAGATATCTTTCACAAATTGATCAGATAACCAAAAACATATTTGAAGAATAGAAAAATGAAATACTAATATTTATAATTATAACTGGGAACTTTAAGCATACACTTGAAACTTCAAAGTAAATACAGCGATATGTGCCTTTGAAATTAAAGGGGTTAAATTCATAAAATCCATTAGTGCAGTAGCGTGTCTCGTACACACAGTAACCATTCTTTGATGTCAGGAGAGCTGCCGACTGTCCAGACTGTTGTTACATTGTTTCTTCTTTAAACCATAATATGATAGTCATAGATATTAATCCGATATGATAATGATATTAATGTATCTATACGTCGATCTAAGAGTCTTTATCGATTTAAAGTATTTGCTACAATTCGAACCAGTAGTTGAAATAAACGCGTTAACAGAAACAATCAGATCTTTGGAGTTTTATAATATCTATTAATATTTATATTAGGTATCATAGGTGTTAATGGGCGGCATGAGCCGGCTTCACTGTCAGCTCGTTTATTAGGTATTCTTTATTCCAAAAAAATATTTAATCTTAAAGTATGTACTTACATTGATCCCTATTAGTTTTATTTATACTAATAAAATAAAGTGGAAAATTTTGTATGTTTGCAACGAATAGGCTCGAAAACTACTGAACTGATTCCAAAAATTCTTCCACTATTTAATTGCTTTTATTAATCATTAATCAATATAGGCTATATTAATTATAAGATTAACAATATAAATTACCACTGGTGCGAAGTCAGGACGAGCCGGATCCTGTTATAGATGTACTGTACGTGAATGTGAAAACGCCCTTATCGCATTGCGTTTCTGTATAGAACAATGTTACAGAGGATCAAAATACATATTATGCTCCTTCATTTAGAGTAACTTACATAGGTATTATGACTGATGGGTTGTGACCCTTTTCTCCTATTCTATGCTAATGTTGTTAGAGTAGAGTCGTAACGAAAGTGCGACTACAACTCTGACGACCCGGATTCCGCATTAATATACAAATTTCGACACCAATACCCGCTCATCGCATATGTAATATGAATATTGATTTGTAGTGATAGCTATGCCGAGAATTGTATTAGGTATTATAAATAAATCTCATTGATGAGATTTTCACGATTTTAAGTGACATGCCTAGATAATTATACTTTAGTTACTGGAATAAGTTGCCTGCGTCAGTGTTTCCGCCTAAGTACGACGTGACGACCCTTCAATAGGAGAGTGAATAGCATTATCTAAGGTAGCGTGCCCAACATCAAAGGCTTCGTCACCACTTTCAATCGGGTGGATCGTGGTCAAGCACTACCTTATAAAATGTAAAAAACAGTAGTGAAACACATCTCTGATCTCGCTGAGAGTAAATACCACTCAATAATTATCATTACGTACACGTATTTGTAAATAAACTTCGCCTGTGATTAATTAGTCAGCATCAGGTTTCATAAAGATATCTCTGATTTTATGACGCTCGTTTAAAATATTGGTCTGAAAGCTCCGAGTTGCTTGTTTAAATGTCTTTTTATTTTGACCTAACGATACCGAGAAAATGTGTCTCTATAAAAAATAAAATATAAATAATGAAGCGTTTATTAGAAAATTAAATTTAGAAAGAAAATATGAGTCGTAATTGTTTTCCAACTTTTCCGTTCGAAAATTACTGAAGCTGCGCGGAAATCTTGGCAATTCCAGAGTCTTTGATTTCATTCTCTTACAGAAAAGTTTGAGAGTTCAAAATGAGAACACAATCTCATTTCGAACACGTAGGCACCGGAAGGACTCACAATTATATGCATACTTAATAATGAATCGCAATTCTAACTTTTATTGCGTTGTATACTATTAAAACATATTTCACTCATATTACCTATGAAGTGTGCAATAAAGAAGTGAAAAAGTTATTTTATGTTTTATTCTGCTGACGCCTAGCTTTATTTTTTAATGAAGTTGTTTACCCACCACCTATAACTGGTACCAAAGTACATAGTAGTATGTTATTGGACAGTTAATTTTAGAGGGAAATTGCCAAAAGAAAGCGACGTATGTGCATTGTATTGTACCAGTAGGAAGTAAGTAGGTATATCCTATCCCCAGGCATAAGTGCAACAAACACCGGAGGCGCGTTGTAGATCAATACAGAAACCGACGAAAAGCATAATAGATGTTTATGAGACGCTTACGTATGTTTAGATATTTATGAGATTTACCTATACGTAATAGGTAAATAAACGGTGAAATTTCTTAAGTATTCACTTTCCAACAACATTTGCATCGTAAACAAAGACGTCATTTTAATTACGAAAAAACCGATAACTTCTTTAAGCTAGTACCACTTTCACATTCTTAAAATCTCGATTGACTCGTGACTGGGGTTGCGAAGGATTGATGTGCGCGACAGTACGCGAAAGCGGCAAGTCTGGTTTTGGGAGTTACCAAAAAGGATGACGTAAAGATAAATGGACAGAAATGACTGAGGTTGTAATAATGGCGAAATGGGATGGGAGGGTTCTCGAGTGAATACTTACGAGTTACGTCAACTTGTGAATAATTGCTAACATAAACCCCGCGTAAGGACAGATTGCTTTCTTGGACAGGTAATGTGACTCAATAATGACAGCTGAGTGACGTAATAAGCGTGATAGTACAGCACTAAATGACCGTATCTTGCTCGTTGACTCGAGTTCGAGTCTTGTGCGAATCACAGATTTTGAAACTGTGTGCATGTTTAGTTACAATATATTAAAATTGTAGTTAATATAATAATATACTCGAATATATTTGATATGATGATTTGATATCTCTTTATATGATTGAATATCTACTTTTAAAAAGACTTACTAAGATTATAAATGCGAAAGTTTGTAGGTATGTTTGTTTGTTCATCCTTCACGCAAAAATTTTCATGAAATTTGATACACACATAGAGGGTAACATGCATTAACACATGGGAAAGTATTTATCTGGGAAATCCCGTGGAATCGATCGAATTCCACGCGGGCGATGCCGCGGGCGGAAACTAATTTTTCATATTTTATGAAATCTGTTTTTACCACGGATTTTTACGGTTAATTACCTACGTAATGTATAATTAAGTTGTTATCCATATACACGCACCCTGTACGTAGATAACAGTCCCAACTCGCCCTGTTATCAACTTATTTATTAACCACCAACTTTCCCCTCGCTAATAAATCAAGGAGGCTATCTAAAATTAAATACATTGCTGCTCCTAACGGTTGCAACTTACAATTCCAACCTACAGTACATTTGAAACAAGTAATGTACAGAAAACTTGCGATAATGTCTGGTCTACTGATTTGCATTCCCTTTATGATATAGTGAACAGTAATTCTCTAACATTTCCAGTTTATGACGACAGAAGTATACTACGACACCCTGTTATAAACTGTCTTTAATAATAAATACTGCCGTACCCAGTAATACCGTTACCGTGGTATATTTTTTATTCCTCAGGATTATGGAAAAGGGGATTTTATCTCTAGTTGTAACAATCTCTACCGAATTTCTTTTCTCAATTACCCTTTATTTATCCATACATTCATTGATACCATGGGGTGGTATGCCAGCTCTTTTGTTGACTACTTTAACATATAAAAATGTAGGTAAAACCGTAATAATATGTGGTAGGAACTGCAGTTAATTTGTGAGTCCTGTTAGTAGGTAATAAGGTGACTGTTAGTTGATTATTCTATAATCGCAACATTATTGCAAAGTGCAAATTATGATATATAAATGTTAATAAACAACCGCTATTCTGTAATCGCCGGTCATTTCAACACGAGTAACGTTTGTGACTCGTTATCAATAATTATTTCCTTTGACATTTCACAGCTGTGCAATTACCGAATTAACCAACATCTGCGGCTTTCGTATTCAAATTATGAGTTATGCAAAATACAGGAGGCTATCTTTTGTTGAACAACACACCCAAAAGAAACTGTAACAAAATATTTTTTTGGATTATAATAATTAAGTGTACAAGGTAGTCTTTCCAGATGCGTAATGTCAACGAGTGAAGTACTTACTTGACGCACCTGTATAATTAATTATTTCGCCGACTGTACATCATATTCAACTAATTAATTTTTATAATTAATTAGTTAATTTAATATTAAACAATTAATTTATTAATAGATAGCGTGAAATATATCCATATTCTTAAGTTTGTTTTCAATTGCCAATTACCAAGTTATAATTGCCGGTACCAATTAACGACGTCCCGACAAGTCTCAACTGCAGTGCTCCCAAAATAGCGCTCAGCGCTCCGCTCGCATTGTTTCGATTTCGCAAACCGATTGTGCTTCATCCTCACACACTCACTGCTCACCAGCCGGCTATATGTCATGGCCGTTGCGAGACTTGCTTTTATACCACTATTATTATTATAATACCTACAATATAAATGTATATAAAATAAATAGTAATATTATAAACTCTAAAGTAACTCTGTCTGTCTGTCACGCCTAAATTACTGAACCAAATTAAATGATATTTGGTATGGAAATACTTTGGTATTCTAGGAAGGACACAGGGTAGTATTTATCCCGGAAAAAAAACGTTAAGGCGGTGAATCAGACGTATTCTCCCCGAAGCATAGCGAGGGCGGGTTGCTTGTATACAATATACTAACGCATTCAAACGAAGAATAAGAAAGTCAATGACCTTGATGGCTTTCTGTTGCTTGAAGTTTTGATAACCTTACCCTATTGGGGTCTCTTGGTTTAAGGCGGCGGCTGTGACGTCACAATATGGCACGAGTATTCAGGGTTTGAGGGCGCTATAAGAAGGCTTTACAACAAATGGCATATATACATAAATTAATATTGAACTTTTTTACAACGTGTGTTAAAAAATTGGTGTCACAGCGCTCAGGGAATATCCCGAAAATTTTGGATACGAATTTATTTACAAAGTGGATTAATGTAACAACGTGCAGGATGCATCAGTTTTATTAAATCCATAAGTAAATATTTGCTGCATATATATTTTCATATAAAGTAACTAAGTATACCTACAGTTATGTTACTTAAAAGAACTACATATGATCATAAACAGATATAAAAACTGAGAATGTAACCGTTTTTTTGTTACGTTGATGTGTACTACTTACGTGTCTATAAAAATCTATCTACCTATTCACCAGAACTGAGTAAATCATACATATATTATCATACAAGTCATAAGTGTCCGGTAAATAATGGATACAATAAATTAACAGCTCTAAATTCGTGACCATTAAGTGGCCCGTTGAAACGGTCCATATATCAGAATTTAAGATTTCCCGAAACCGAAATAAATTTTCATGAGCTTGGGATTGGTTTTACTGTACTCTTAAATCTTTATAAAAGGGAGAGACATGACTGACTGACATTATGACCCTTCGACATAGAAAGCTAAATTTTGCATTTTGCACACCATTGTCCTTAAATGTTAGAAAAAATTGAAGACTAAATTAGTACATAAGAATGTGTAGTTTTTAAGTAATTTAAAACAAACTATATATATCTTCCTTATACTTATCTAAACCTTAAAAATACATTGAATGACTGTATAAGTAATTTTACTGGAAAGATCTTTGAAACTAAATATAAACACCACGTTTACTTCAACTATACCTACTACGAGTACGTCAAAAATTCAGAGTACATATTCCATTATGAATATGTTTTTTCACATATGCTAATAAAGGATTATATCGCGTACTTCCAGCAGGATCTACGCGCACGTGGAATTATCATTTTATTAATTGAATGCGAGGTCGACATTGTTTCCTCCTTATAAAAACCGCGCTCATGTTTCAGTGCAATTAAAATAGTTCATTCTACTGAGTTTTCCGTTATAATACGACAGTTATTTCAATGTTAGAGGCAAGCCATTTTCAAACTTACGACCTATGTAATAAGTGCTATGAAGCTTTGTGAAATGACACGTTTCCAGCGTCTTTAAGGAGTCGTGTCCCGTCTCGGCACGCTTGCGTGTAACGCGATATCCTTACCACCAATGGTCACTGTGCGATACGATAATATTATTGCTCGAATAACGCTATTTACATTGCTACTTTTAAGCACAAATGAAATAAAAGTTGCCCAGAAAGCAGCAATGTATTTATAACAAAAGTTCTTTATTGCGAAATAAATGTTCTTAGAGCCAAATGAGACAGTCCTGTAGTGAATATAGAACATTTCTCAGACCGCCCGTGTCTAGATCAAGTTACTAGAAAAGTGTTCTGTAAATATTATGTTTTAAATGATGAGCAATAATGGCGTAACAGAAGGTCGAAGCTAAAATGAGGGTTAGGATTTCAGTTCGAATAGAGATACAAGGATAGATACAAGAAAATCGATTATAGTCCACAACTCTAGACCAATTGTATGCGCATCTACGATTGGATAAATAATTTAGTTGTGTGGAATTGACGATAAGTACGCAACTCGACTAAACAGTTTAGTCAGTGTAGAAGTTGTATGTATGCGATAGCTTCTAACAGAGAGTTCTTTTCACGTTTTTATATCAAGTCATAAAGAGTTATTTTAACAAGGAACAAAGAATCATCATGCAATGTAGTACTATGTTGGTAAGGTTATCATTTTACAGCGTATTTACTACTTATTATTAATTGACATGCAAATAGTATATTATTAAATAGTGTTCGCCTAAAGTACCCACTTCCGTTGCGGTGTTGTGAGGTGATTTATTAAAGTTATTGTCAGGCAATTTAGTGTTGAGTAACGTTTTCGGTAGCGATATTGTAATTTATCGCATGACCATAAGCTCTTTGCCAATTATGGTAAATACTTCACTGAGCGGCTGCAATATTTAATCTGTGGCTATGAGCTCGTTTTTTATAAATTAAACTACAGCGTGACCTAAATTTTGGTATATTGGTATGGAAGCTCGAAGGACCAATAAATTGCTGGAAAAGGAAGACTATGGATGATTATGGAAGATTATAAATACATATGGATTTAGAAGGTGTACTTATTGCAGTATTAAAGTACATTAAACAGTATTAAAGAAATAATATTGGTAAGTCTAAAACTATTGGAAGGGAAAAATGCTATCAAAATTCTCCACTATCCAGACGGAATACTGGAAATTAGAAAATTACACTCGAATATTCTTTTAACATCAGACCTGAAGAGTCAAAGAATACCAGAAACTTGAGGATTGAAGGAGATGGCCATATTTTCGAGAATATTATTTAAGAGACATTTAACAAATATTTTCCGTTTCACGGGAAATCATTATCATATTTTTATTTCCACATCTACCGTGAAGATGCTTCGGTATGCCCGTCACGCTTTGTCAAAATGAAACGAGATTACATCCCGTCGAGGTGACGTCGATCGATTCCGATTTTGGCACGTGCAATCAAGAATCGAGTCCCGCGTTTGTTACCGACTGAGATTGTCTAGATAATGTGTCTTTAGGAAACAGTCGACTAAATCGACTTCTTTTCTTTAACATTTCAGATCAACTTAACCTTACTGAAGGGTTGTAAAGCAATGACGTTCAGTGGCTAGGGGAAAATAAGTGAGAAGGTTCAGGTCTTGTTAAACTTATGTTTTATGACTCAAATTATATAAAAGTAATAACAATTAAACTGGTTAATTTACTGTAATTAATTTTGGACTCTGGTTCCGACTTTACAACGTGTATCAGTACTTTTTAGCAGGACTTGTAAAAAGCCAAAAAGTATAAGACCGATAAGCACTGCAAGAAAGATTTTTAAACTATTAATATTACTTTACTTCATACATTTATTTCATAAATACTGACACGTTCTTGTTAAGCAACTGTCGTGTATTTTGCAGTAGGGCGTCACGTCATAACATCTTGCAGTAGGGCGTCACGTCATAACATCTTGCAGTAGGGCGATCCCGATGATATTCCCGTCACGCGTCCCGTCCAAATGAACAAGATTACTCTCGCAGTAGGTGAGGTCGATCGTTCGAACTTGTAACCAATCGAACCGATTCGCTGTCTAGAACGATATTGCTATGCGGCAACTACACATGTTTTTTACTATAAATACGACTTTATGGTGCTAGTGTTGTTAGAATAAAAATTTTGTGACAATGCTATCTGCCGTTCAGGAGTTTCCTCTTTGTGATCGAATCCTTAGTGTTGTATCAGGTCATGTTTATCATAAAGCCGCATTGTCTTCGGAAGTGAGCCTTACTGTCGTTGAGCTAGAAGTAATGTTGAACTCCTTACTTTTTCTCAAATCCTTAAAAGTTAGAGTGTTGAATTTCAAAGTATGAAATGACTATTTCCTGGTTTTAGAACTTACAATTGGCAACCATGGGTAACAGTGACCACTCATCATCAGGCAGCTCAACTGCTATTTTCTCGACATTTACATAAAACAGCTAATACTACTTTAATATAAACATTATAAACCAAGTAAAATAACAATATAATCAAACAGTAGCAATTGCAAACACGTGCAAACATAAAATTCCATCTCATTTGAAGTCCATTACAGAATCGGATGCCCTGCTATTGCTACATTTGTGATCGGGCCAGCGGTGCGAGTACATTTTGTAGTACGTTTTGAATACGGGTATTTCGTAGTAAAGTATTTTGTATACAAATAGGGCATTACAAAATGTTCTCGGAGACTCGGAGTTACTGCCTATATTCTGTTGCAATGCTACCCGTGTTAGGACTTCAACCTCAATCCGAACTGTCCTTATAAAATGAATGTTTGTGAAACCATGATCGACAGAATTTTACGACTGATGTTATATGAATGTGTGATACAATTTTTCTGTGGGTGTGTTTAGTTTTTATGTTAGTAGTTTTATAGTTTTTTCATGTTTTCTCTGAGGTCATAGATTTGTACCCCTGTAGTAAGATTTCTTGCTGGTGATAAACATCATGACCGGGCAATAAACATTTATCTGTCATAAAATGTGTACTAGGGAAACCTTCGCAACTAAGCTACGTTGTCGAAGAACTTTCTCCAGGTCAACCAATGAATGTAAACTAGTATAATTATTTGTCCAAAAAAATCGTTACACCATACCAAAAGCGTACCTTAGATCCCTCAATTTACGATATTGGAGTTGGGAACACTGAATAGTAGGATTATGTTGCCGTTTATGGCGTATGAATGGGACCGGTTCGCAGCTCCGAGAACCACGTAGAAAGGGATAGGGGTCACTTTCCCACATGAATCAATGGTTTTTACATCGCTACCCTATAAGGGTCCCGAGTACGCTCCATTTACTCGAGATTGCCGATTTGATTACGTACTCGTAAGACGGTTTAAAATTGATTTCCTTTTACGCAATCCTTAATTCGAAATTTGAATTTTTTGCGCGCGCTCTGTAGTTATTTTTTTATAAAGAACGAGCTGTCACGATTTATTTTTTGTGCCTAAAATGTTGACGTATAGAACGGCACAATACAATGAATAGGTATCTAATTATACTAAATGTGCCATTGTATTCTGACAGCCTGTTCAGCATCCGACTAATAGATGTGCTAGGGGAATCGTATGAAAATGTTTTGATGTCTATCAGGATAAACCTTGGTAGGTTGTTCCAAGTCCAGAGAACATAAGTATGTTAGCAATTTTATTGCAGTCGTCCTGTGCTATGGATCTGGTATGAATCATGGTTAACTTTCATATGTGCTGTATGTTATGAATTAATAAAATTTATCTTTGGAAATATCATAAATATAATCTACACACAGCTAACACCAAAGCTAATTCTGTTTAACATATCGCAGGTTGTTCGCGTGTTGCAAATTACATCAATATTTAACGTGGTTTCTTTGTTCCAGGTATGTTAATCGAAGGTTGGAGCCGGGATTACGCAGGAGAGTAGAAAAACGGTTCCCGGCAGTCAAACGTAAGATCAAAGTGCCCTCGGCGTCGTAATGTTAAATAAAAAATGTTCAAGCCTCTCAGACCTTGTAAGGAATGTAATGAAACGAAATGAAAGGCGTTTGCTGTGAGCCGGTTACTTTTATTTAAATTAATAACACCTCCGCGATGGGGTGTGTTGTGGGTAAACAGGAGAAACACACAAAAAAAATGTTTGTCATTATTTAAGTTACACAAGGATAATTTCAGTAATACACATGGATAAAATTAAATACCTATAATATTACACATTCGTAGCTAAGGAAGACTAGCTGTGTTGTGGTTGCAATAACATAAGGATAAGAATTCAATAATAGGTACCCTCACCGAATTGAAGTTTACCTAGTCATCATTCAAATGTAGGAAATCAAACGCTAGGAATCAAGGTTTATGCTATTTTGTTTATTTCAAAGTTTTCATCGACTATGTCAGTCACTTAGTAGGTAGCACCTGTGAAGTAATTAGGATATTAGTTTGCAAATTAGGGATCTAATCTAACCCTCTGGCTTTAAACATAGGAGTGGCAGAGGTTTGGTTCAATATATTAATTTCTCCTGAGTTTGAAATTACCAATTTCTAGTAGTGAGCCCTAGTTGTTTTTAACTGTAGGTACGTAAGGGTATAGAAATATAATATTTGAATCATTATAATTACCAAACCAAAAGTTTATTCAGCTTTTATATTGTTTTAAGTTTGTTTAAGTAAAACGGCTTTTATTACCCTGAAGTTTGGCTGTCGTAATTTTCAAACAATTACGTATTTGTTATCTGTAGCCTCATTTGTAGTTGTAGTCTTAAGGAAATATTTGTTAGTTAATTCAATATTATGAGGTTTATTTGTGGAAATTCAATGTCAGTTGTAGGAATGTTTGCTTGTAGCTACGGCGAATGGTTTGTTATGATTAGACACACACCATTGTTGCATTCTACAACAATATAGCAAGTATTCGTGGCTAAATAATGGCTTTATACATATTTGATCAATCTTTCGATAGGAAACTTTACTATTGGACGGCCCCGTAGCCTAGTTGGTAGTGACCCTGCCTGGGAAGCTAGAGGTCCCGGGTTCGATTCCCGGCCGGGGCAGATATTTATGT
>DWKA01000666.1:0-15211 GCA_018249155.1 Panoquina ocola ocola
GAAATGTAGGTAATTTGCATAGGTACACGTTTATTAGTGAAATCTATTCAAATTTAAAATCGCTAAAAGTTTTCTTTAATTAAAGTTTTGTTGGTCACTTTGCCCCCGTGCTTATATCGAAATATTTATGTAGGATGTGCTCAAGAACATTGATATGTCTGAGAGAACTTAATACCGCACAGATACGAGTATAACGCCGAACATTAATTTCAATCCAGTCATCGAATTCATTACAGGCATTTAATGTCGCGATTGCTGCGAAGACAAGTCATTTCACGGCGAGTGTGGAGTGACGTTTAGATTATAATACCATGATTGCGGCGCTAATATTATATTTCCTTAAGCGGCGCTGGTGAGGTCTCTCCCACGGCCGGGACGAGTCCAGCGTGGTGTCAATTTCCATTAATACCGCCATTATCGTGGCTGGTGCATAAATCGCTCGCAGGCGCGACCACCGGCCGAATCCACGAGCGTTGCCGCGAGCCTCGACCGCAGCGCCACCATACCCGTACCTTGCAAATTACCGGCGAAAGCGATAACTCACACTAAACGCACCGACGCGTACCTACGGCATTTCTCATACTTGCATTTCGAAGCCCAATCGCAATAATTAGACGAGTCAAAGGCTAAAACATTTGCTTTCATGTTTCAAAAATGTTAAATTAAAAGTATAATAAAAAGCGTCTTATTAGGTGTGTATAAAGTTATTTGTGTATTATACCACCCTAAACATAATTACCATTGTCCATAATTTGTAGGTTGTGTTCAAGCATTGTTTTCCAATTAAAGAAAAATAAGTATGAGATCGATGATTCGATTGTGAGTTAGATTTTCATTTGACTCTATATTTTTAATGTCACAGCATTTTTATAAAATTGACTATTTAATATTATCGTTCAGTGAAGACCCATTTATTGTGAATATCCTAGAACGATTTAAAATGCCCAACAACATTTTCCTTAGATATCTAAACGTTAAAAGTGTAGCGCACCGAAACAAATACTTAACTCAATAGGTAATAAGGTCGAGACATAAACGTCACGTTTATTTTCGTTTTACTCTGAATATTTAAATGTACAGAAAATCGCAGAGTACTGTAGGTGTATTTATACAGGCTGTCCAATAAGTATCACGACAAATGGAAAATAGCTCGAAAGTAGAACTACCATGTCTAAAAATTACTTTCATAATCGTCATTGAGACCATTACCTTTATTTAACCTTCGGAAATTAAGTTCCTCTACGTTATACCTACTAATATTATATCGCTGAATATAAAAACGAGTAGGTAAGTATATATGAGAATCTTTTTCTAAGTAGAATTTCCGAAAATGATCGATTAATTATTAAAATCAAAATCTTGAACACAGTGATACTTTTATTGAGGTACGTCTAACAACTTAAGGTCCATTTAATTTTTTTTCCATTTTCGTTTGTACTCCTAATGGGACACCCTGTGTACCAAAGACTTGAAATTCTTGGAAAATTCCGTTAACAGTAATCTCGAACAATTTTAGGCCTATGTCAATCATACACCGTTCGTATAATTTCTATTATAATCTTCTAAGAGCATCCAAAAATATACCTGCCTTGATATTTAATTTTCCGTGAATATTGGAATTTTGTGTTGTGTTTAATGGTACCATTTTGCCTCTTGAGCCCCGGAAATAAAGCCGTGAGGGAGGGTGTACTTACCTACATAAGATTTTCTTGTATTTAAACGTAGTTGTGTAATGTATAATATTCATATATCAATATTTATATAATACATATCTATTACGCTCATATTGTCGCGTATTGTTGTATTTAAAACTTGAGTTCGAATTGTTTATCAGGATTTACTAAAATATAATAGAAATGAGTTTCATGTTAAAATATACACAGTATTATATATCTATGTTTATAGCATGTATAAATACGTCCTAAACAAACTTAAGATTTTGATTTAGATAGATAAAAAATAATAGAGTTGTTATTTCAAATCGCACTCAAAGCTCGAAATCATCTGTCTTCATCGTGCCCACTTGAAATGTGGGTGAAAGCAAGAGGAGTTTACCTGTTTGTAATTGACTGAAACATTTCCATTCTGTACGTACTTATCCTCTATCAAAGAGCTTTTTAAGAAATGATTTATAATAAAGTTGCTATTTTTATCGTAAGTACCATATTGTATTGAAATTTGAATTGAAAATAGACAACATAAAATTCCATTCATACGTAGCGATGCTACGATACTGAATCATGAACAGTTCGTATTTTGATCATAGTGAGGTATCTCATCAAAGTATCGACGCTCGATTGATGGATCGCTCCCGTCTTGGATGTCACGACACATTGCGGCTGATTCTAGTCGATTGATTGCCGCTACGACAGCGTACAATGTTTTAATCACTAGTTTTATCTACAATTTAAAGTATTCATAGGTGGTCCGCTTGATTCATATTTTGCTATAGAATTTCATGCTAACCTTTAATATAATCTAAGGTTTACAAACGTCTTAAAAGATATAAGGAAGGATCTATGTTTATCTGCCCTTCGGTAATTTAAGATACTTAGTTTTAATTTTGACTTTTTTAAAGTTACAATTTATGAATGCAGTAACGAGCACACACCTAATAGTTTGATGACGTTACGTAATGTAATACGACGTCGTGATTAATAACAATTGTGTTATCGTGGATTGATGAACAGCCTCCGAGCGCTGTCATGCGATGCCAATTAAATGTAGTAACACATCAAACTCGTTCGAAGAGCTGATCTACGATGTACAGGCAGCCAGAGTGCCTTCGCTAATCGCACGCATTCATTTGAATCTATTTAGGTAAACGACGTGGCTCGCGGGAATGTGACGCTTCACTAATTACGCATACGGTATATTCAACTAGAAGCTTTATTTTTGGCACATCCACATCCATCGGATAGGTCGCAATTTAAGACTACACCTTGACTAATACTTTATCCACATCGAAACCGGTGCATATAAATTATGGAGTGTACTCGAAGATATTGTGTTTCACGTCCGGCGGTTTAGACACGGGCCGAGGATATCTGCGTGAAAAGGGCGAAATATTGCAGAAATTTCAAACGCGACAGGACAGCATTCGATTCGTCTCGGTGTAGGATTTCATTGCGCTATATACCGTCCGCCGAGCGACTGATACAAGGCTCATGAGCTTTTACTGAGGCGCTGCGACGTTTATTGATAGCGATTTATTAATAAACACAAAAACCTAATCCACTTTAAATTTCTAAAAACATTTTATTTCTAGTAATAAAATTTGTAAGCCGTATAATAGTAATCCAACAAAATGCGGTAATGAAGTTATTTTTTGTCAACTATTTGCAAAACATTCTTGCTGCGAAAGTAAAGCGCCTCAACGAGACACGAACAGAATTACCCAAACAATTTTGTAATTGCCAGACAATGAGTTACATCTATAAAAACGTAAATAGATGATTCAATACATTTTAACGCGCAAATGTTTACATACATTGAGGTTCTACGACGTAAGACATTTTGATATACCTACTCTTGGCGCAATAAATCCGTTTAAAGGACATTTTTATCACAGTAATGGCGACAGATTTACTGACGTTTATAAAGTCATGAGCATTAGCAGTTTACATCGTGAATATCAGAGCGCGCATATCGGCTACGGAGATGCTATCCGTAGTATTGTTAATCCGGTAATTTGAATTTATTGCACCATGAATAAATGGCGCGGTCGCAGGAGCGGTGGCTATCGGGAAACATATCGACACAGCAGCCGTATGAGTACGTCGCTAGCCTCCTGCGACTAGTGCCAGCTCGAGCTCGCCTAACCCTCCGAGTATAGTCATTACAAACACTCCAACTATCCTAATAGGATTATTAGCTTACGCTCAAACAAATTATAGACACACAGATCCCGCCTTGTTATATCTGGATATCATTGTTAGAGCGATAACAGAAAACGAAACTTGTTGTACAACAATCTTCGTCCTTTGTTTGTGAACGCTTCTCTTGTAAACAGTGCAGCGGGGAAGTGGCTAATCTTGCCCATTCCTTGTAGGAGATGTGATTGTTTCTCCTTAACGGGCAAGCCGCTCTAATCGGAACATCCTCGATGCCGGCCGTGTCCGAGCTCTGGCGTTAATTAGACTCCTATTGCATTCTACTGAATAAAAGACATGAACAACTTGCGAGGTCAGATCTCGCCGTAGCGGCCATACAAAATACAGGAAGAGTACCATTATCTGAACGTTAGTATTACAAACTAACGTTTTGCCAGATACAGACAACGGTATTATCTTTTAGCGACGACCCGCGTTGAGGTGTGGACCGGCAATCAGGAATCATTATTTACGGGCAGCTATTATCACTCCATGGCTTTTCTGGTTTATTATCGGCTTTGCTCGTTATGTTGTCCTGCGACGGATAAATTATGCTATTAAGTTAGCAGATTGACAAAGTTATTTATGACATTAAGTGAGAGCGCGCTGAGTGGTGACCGCTAGTGGCCTCGCAGATCGATGCAGCACAGCTTGCACTTGTTAAATAAATCGTATTAAACGCTGTTTCCATTCATATAATCTTTTACTTTCATCTATCGGGCTTTGAATGTCCATCGTTGGACGTAGATCAGGCGTATATTGGCAATCCAAACTGGTTCTAAACTACTAAGTTCGAGTTAACATTATTTACTATTGAAATATTTTATTTGTGTGTATTTTTGCTACGCACCGCACGCAAAACTATTATTTGTTACTGTGACGTATGTCTAGTTTATGAAATATTTTTATTATACAAATATCTTACTGTTACGATGACGCTATGGCAGTTATGTTCCAATGTCTCATGAAGATGCTATCCGCAAGTTTTATCTTAAAGATTCCTTCAACCTGAGTTAAAATTTCAATCGTATTTGTAAGTCGAAAACATTCCTAAGTTTATCATTGCGTAAATATTTTCAGGCAAAGAGGTCAGGTAATTTATATTTAAATTATTGCATTGCGACACGTCGACACCGGGCCACGTGTCCGGTTGCATCTGATAAATGTAACGTATGTAAATAATTATTAAATATTATCGAATGTCAGATACGGTCGTTTAGGTGGCCGTTGCGTTATCTGCGTTATTTGTCGTTAACAATTCTGAGAGACGCTGTGGCGTTATCGTGTTGAGTTATAGCAACACTAGTGCAGGTTCCGTCCGTCTGTCCGTCTCTGATTTCAAGCGGTCAGCAGTGCTCCACACTCCATAACTCGTTATCTCCATAACTCGGCTGCCGACTACCTCTGATCACGTATTTTCAGATACTATCGCTACATGTGTAACGAAACACTACTGGCGTGTCGTCAAACTAACACATGAACGTTCAGAAGTCAAATGTAAACTTAAGATGAATGAGATTTTCCTGTTGTGTCATACTGTGTCTGATTATACTTTACTTATAGGAATCCTATTTTCCAACTAGAACAAGTAATAGGCTATGACTCCTTTGAATAAAAAGTAGCAGATAATTAGACACGAATATAATTATAATGAAGTACTGGTTATGTACTAACATTATTTACTGGTTGATACTATTTACGACTGTAAAGTGAAATAGCAATTTGCATTTTATAAAATCTGATTTACTTAGGCCTGTATTGTTTCTTGCTAGTTTAGGCCTGGTGCAATAAAATAAATCATTATAACTCTGATAAGCGGTTCGGTCAATGTATTCTTAGGAATAGATTACTAGTTACCTAACTTTAGAATACTTACTAAGGATATTTGGCTGTTTAATTGTATCTGATATTTCCATATCTTTTAAGTTAATGGATAGGTCTTGCACGTGAACTCTTTGCCATAATTTGTACGATTAAAGATAGAATTTATATTATCGGATTGTTATTACACAATATACATAATTTAAAAGGAAAATTAAGTAAATTTATTTCAAATAATTTTATAAAAAAATATTTTTAATTGCTTTTCATGTATAAGTTTGTGTTGTTGTCGTAATTAGAAAAAAATACCGACCGAATTGAGAACCTCCTCCTTTTTGAATTCGAATAAAAAGTTACAACTTTGTTATTAAAAAATAAAGAACTATATAATATACATTTGTACATCAAGTGTGCTAACTGGCACGGGATGTATTCGTAGTCGTAGTAATATCAAAGGAGGAACAAGTCTCGCAGTAGATAGCCTCCACAGGACGTCGCCCCGAAACAATTATTTTTAGCGAACTGGTTCAGCCCTAAGTGAATTATGACGGATGATATTGCTATTATTGGTACCTACTGCTTAGGCATATCTACTCATATTCAAACTCTCAAAAACGTCAAGTTCCCGTTGTCTATTTGTAATCCCTCAGGTCATTTCTGCGTAACCGTCCGTGTTAAAGGCAGTAACCAAAATTGCGGTACTTTCCACGTAAAATTTATCAAGTTTAATATTACGAAAATCCGTTAAAATTAAGCATTAACGCAGTACATTTTTACCACATTTTAGTGCTCTAATTAATGCGCTAGGTCACTTTATGTTGCATATAATATAAATGTTACAAACAAATTAATTACTAAGTCTTTTTTAGCTTTCAAGCTTTCAAGTCACAAAAATCTTTTTGTTGCGAGAAAATCAGAGCAAGATACAAGTTAGTGCCAAACGGTAGTTTATTAGCGGTATAGACAATAACTTCATACTTTAATTATGAGGCGGTCTTATTTCTGATAGCGATCTTTAACTAAATAAACTTCTCTTGAGGCAATAAGAGTCATGAAATTAAGCAATGCAATCCAGAAAACCGAATCCGATAATTCGCTGAAACAGACTTTGAAAGACTCTACCTCATTGAAATATGTATAAATATTAAAATTCATCCATCTTCTTCTCTTGGAAATGTATGGCAATAATGGCAAAAACGTCATGCATATCAAATTAGTCTTTCCACAAGTATTCTACAGCTAAGATAAACGTTATTTAGATATTGTAAGTAGGCAAGGTATCGGCCCTACGACATCATAACATAGTGATCATAAAATTAGTAATTGAATCTTAAACTGATGGACGTGGTTACAATATAAAATGATTTAGAGCACGATAGTTGCCCCTCTCGATGTGCAACACCGTTCTATTTGTGCCTGGTGGGGTGTTATTAGCCGCTCGCCGGCGCCGCCCGCGGCTCCACCTGATCTTATTGCGATTTCTTTCACGAACAGAAGCTGTAATTGCGTTAATCGTGTACTGCACGCTGGTACCAGTCGCTTGCAAAACACCGGCTAACTGATTTATAAGCCGATCGCTATCGGTGTTAAATGTACCACGTTCAGGCACAACTATCAGTCATCTACGCACCGACCGATAGTGGCTGCGTTGCGCGTTGTTTCTAACGTCGCGCCCGCCGTCCGATCGGCTGTCAGCCGCACAAAGTTATCACTTCTATAACGTCTCCGATATGGCACTCTCGCTGCAGCAACAAATGAAGCAGTTGCATTAAAACTTGTCTGGTGCATATCTAAGCGTAATTAATAGCGGGAGATAAGTTGCAGAGAGCGTCTGCGATACCTCCATACGGTCGGACGTAATCGAGGCTGTCGCGAGCGCCGCCACCGGCGACCGCCGACCGGCGACCGGCCCTGCTTCTATATTAATAACAGTCACTCGATATCGCTGTGGCCGCACCAAATGGGAAATTAAAAGGCTTTCATGTGATCCGCTCATTAGACTGATTTGTACTGGCTGCGCCTCACATGAAGCTCGCGAGCTCGTCTGTGACGCAACAATCATTTTGTGTTTATACTTTATCTTTTTGATTTTGTAGGCGCAAGTTTTATGGCCGAACAATATTATTTGTTAAAGGTTTTAACGGTAAATTTAGATGAATGTATTTCGTAAAACATTGCAAAACAATTTGGAAAAGCTTCATAAAAAAGATTTATAAAATGTTTAATTGCAATGAAACCTGTTAAGACAAATTTTAATGCGAGATAGTTTTTTACGTTTTTTAAATCGTTATTCTACAATTAAAAAAGTGCAATTGATGATCAAATAATGAAAAATATTTCTAATATTTTCTTAAGGCTGTGTCTAGGATGCGGAGTCATGGGCAGTTGGAAATTTAGGTAGATTTTTCTAGGAGAGTGACTTCATACTCTATCCGACTTCTGCCGATTGGCATTTAACCAATAACGGACTTTGATTATAATCAAAACTCTTCATGTGAGAACCGAATTGAACTCAGTAAAGAAATCGTTATTGATTGTGATACCTATACACATGGGATTACAGGACGTTTTATACGTTATTTACAACACGCACTTCTTTACACAATAAACAACTGCGTCATGGAGTAGATAATGGCATCTGTAGAAATTATCACCGGTGTGACTCGAACGTCTTGGCAAACAGCGCACAATAAAATAAGTAATATATGAAAACAACACTGAAGAGGATGACGTGAGAGAACGTAAAATGGGTAGATAATAGCAAAGGCTCTTTATATTTGACATTTGTGTTTCCGAAACGACTTAAAACTTTACTTCTCGAATTTACGATTCTAGCTCATTACGTATCTCTTATTCAACAAATAAATATCTGCGAACTCTCCAAGTCTTCATTTTGTTTGTTTATGTCGCACAGTTCGCGTCGCTCTACATTTATGTATTTATATGACAATTTCTGTTCCTATTTCATCTAGTTACATTCTGTTAACTTGTTATAAGACTACAAAATGCGTAAAATTACGCTACATTTTATCCCGATACTGCTATCATGTTGACTAAGTTTGGTACGAGTAAAAGCTTCGTATGGAAATAAGTACTGCCTTCTCTAAACTATTCAAATGAAGCAAAGCGGTTTATTCAAATTCATACATATTCAAACCGTGGTCACGGCAATTATCTTGAATTGATGTGAGTTTTGCAATATGCGGTTGAATATTTTTTATTCTATTGAATACTTGATGAAATAAATCTTATCACAATGCGTCCCTGGATGAAATTAAAAGTATGGTTTGTTTAATAAAATGCTAATTGTTACCGATTGACAAACAATGCACAAACTAAACCACTATTTTCACTGATAAATTCATTCCTTAATGGTCCAAAATATGTGGCTGTAAAAAAATATTGTCGAATTTTCTTAAAACTTAGAATTTATTGGACTAATATAATCGAACTTTAATTTGCAATTTATTTATCGAATTTTAAATTTGACCTTCAAGATGAAAACAAATGAACGGTTATAACAAAGATGAACGAAATCCAACAAGACGACGACTTTCGAGCTTGAAAGCTCAGTTTGTCATTTCTTCTCCTCTATGACAAAGCAATATTCTGAAATAGCGGGAGATTCAAAACTTGACGTGCATAAGTGCAGCTGTGAGACCTTTATGACAAAATGATTTTTGATTTTAGTTTCATCAGGTATGTAATGATTGTGTATGCGTATTATATATTTATATATGTAGTTGTTATATTTAGGTCTGGCTAGGGTAACGGTCCAGGCGCAACGTACGGCTGCGGGGCGGTCCGGCGGTGCTAGGCCGGTAATCGTGCAATTTGTGCTGTCATTGTTCTAAAGTAGCGTCGGCCGTATATCAGTGCGGCAGACGGGGCCAATTGATACAAACGAGCGCGTGTCACGTCTAAATATAATATTAGGAATCACGGCGCGAGCCAGGATATATTAATTTGGAGTGCTTGTTACATGATGTAGCGTTCTTTTAAGGTATGCACTACTCGTAGCGATTTGCCGACGACAACTACGTCGTTACTTAGGACATTGTGTCATTAAGATTTATTCGCTTATCGAGGCTTACTTAAATTGGATTTTGATAAAGTTAGCGTAAGTATCCATAAATCTACGCGTGTCAAGTGAGGTATTAAAACGAGTAAATCAGATATATTAATATCTTTATCAAGTGAGGTGTCACTGTGTTTTTTGTATATAAATAATCTGTAGTCGTCTAAATTTTATAGCTCGCTGTGGGCCCCCGCTCTTTGAAATAAGATTAAATGATTTACGAATGAGGTCAGCCTGGTAAGTGAGGTCGGCTAACTCGGTATAACTGTTATGGGTGAAGGGATAAATAAGTGATGTGTTTAAAATGCCCATGGGATCAAAAAATAATAGGGTGAATGTGAATGAAATAACATGACACAATTAAAATTTATATCATTTTACTGTTAGTAATTTATTACATATTTTGTGGTTTGTAATTTAACAATTAGTTTTTAACGAAGTCTTAGTCTTATCTATTAATATTGTGCAATAATTATCTATGAGTTCTTGTAAATAGACAGGTAAACATTTGTATAAGTAACATTGTACCCCAAAGTTTCTGTCATAAATCGTAAACTGTCAGGCATTATAAATTTTCAGGTATTATAAAATGCCAGGCATTATAAACAATGGCCAATGAGCCGCTAGCCTGCAACATGCAAGCCACGCGCCGGGCACACGACGGCACTTGCCCGCCGTATGAACGGCCACTTCCTCTCGCCGCTACCGGCTACAGGCTAGACATTCGACACGCTCCTATTACACTCATTACTTACTTACTTTTGACACTGGAACATTTCTTTTAGGAATGTACTTAGGTACTGACGATTCCACAATTGCAGTAAGACTAATTCTGATGTGCCAACTTCTTCACGATCTAGCTCCACGTTTCAGTATATAGATGTAAGTTGATATCAATATTTTAACTGACAATTTCGGAATATGTTTATAAAGGATTTTATTTCCAACGGTAACATTTGCGACATCGATGTTTTCAAGTAGTTACATTATAAGGTATTAAACACTCAGGAGAAATTACGGCTCATAAAGTCTAATAGCAATCAAATAGTTTTGGAATCTTCTAATAAACACGACCGAATATTTACTGTGATTATTACCTTGAGTAGTAGAGAGTACATTTAAAATTAAAGTTACACTAAAGTGAGTATTTTATACTCCCGCTTTCTATTTATATTTGGTTGTTAGGTGTTTGTTAATGAGTTTACGTTTTTAAGATTGTATCTCCAAAGAGATTTAAGTTGGTATAAAAATAAATTTAAATATGGGTATCAGACCGGTACCATGTTTTAGTAATAACACTGATGTATACCAATTGCGACATTTTTTAAATCAATATTGCTTTACCTTTAACAGGTGAAAAAAGGCGAAAAGGTTTTACTCCTGTCTAAAGATTGGGATTGTTATTATTTTGACAATAAATCTAAATATAGCCCGCTTGTTTCATACAGTGCATAGCTCACATAACTTCATTACGAGCTCAATTGAATAAACTGTGATAGGAACGCTGAGGCGCTCTGCAAGTTGATTGCTCAAATTTCCTCTTCAACTATTACAAAGATATGGTGAATTTCTAATTGGATAAACGTGTCGTTTCCTATTTAGAAGCAACGGCGGGTGCAGCGTTTCCATTTCAGATGGACCCGCGGTGGGGTTTTAAGATTCCCTTGTGTCGTCGGTGCAGGGAACGGAGAGGGGGGCAGGGTAGTTCCGCCTGTAACGGTCGGGCTCAACACGCGGGCACGCGCCGTCATCCCGAGTAATGGTCCGTCAGTCGCGTACGCACCCGCTTAGTGACATTCTAATGAATTATAGCTTTGAATGTTTTGAAAGTTTTATAAGTGTTTTTATAAAAAACAATGTTGATAAAAGTTAACTAATGAGGCTTTATACATATCAAGTTGAATTAGGAACTTTGATATGTCAAAGGTACATGTTTAATGCTTTTATTTAAAAAAAAGCAGTTTTATTTTCATCTACGCATCAATTTTGTTGGGTTAAAAGTGGTCAGGAAATTTTATGGGACGATCAGAAATTTACTGTCTAGATTACGTATCTACTGTAGATTATGATAGGAAATAAACAAAATAGGTGTTCGCTATGAATTTATTTTTAAAGGATAAATCTGATGGCATATTCGCATGTCTCCGTCATCTTTTCTAAAAGTTCTCAATTTTAGTGAAAGAATAAAGTTTCAAAGCTAAATTCTAAACAAGCTAGAGCCATAAGCTCGTCTCGTGCTTTCTCCTTAGTGCGAGTAAGCACACACACTTCCCCGATTCGTGTTTAGTAACTTTTTATTTTAAACGATAAATTATATAGGCTTAACCAAACGCTATTATTAAACTTAAAATTGACTAAATCTGACATTTGATTAAGAGAACACTCAGTGTTATTGGCTCTCTTAATTGTGTATTTACGTAATAAATACACTCAAATTACATATCTCGACTCCAAATCACAGAATAGGCTTCTGTGATTTAAGTGATCGAGTGACCGCTTAACGGTATATTCAAATAAAAAGTGATGTAGAAATTGACATAAAATACTGATTCGGTGGCTTTAAAATCCGAGTTATAGGAAAAAGCGCCCAGTAATGAGCCAGTTTAAATTAATTTAGAGCTACGATAGTGATGTAACTCACACTACCTAGATATTTACTACGAGTTCCCGCTTGGTAGTTTAATATGCGCATACTTTAAGAGCGGCTCTACACATTAATACCAATTTGTTGTGGATGTGATAGTCACTTACATGTTTTGGTTCGGACAGTTTAACATTCGCTGTGAGGAAATGAGAAAAGTTACTGCGATTTTATTATTTATGTAAGCGTTATACACACCCGATACTTTTACTGTTGGAGAGAAACAGAAAACCTAGATATAATCAGTAAGTTTGAAAAATGTAACTACATATTATGAAACTCTTAGGTACTACTAATAGGTATTTCGTTAAAATATGGACAGTTGGACATACATTTCATTAACTGCAAAATTATGGATAATTTATTATTACGTACCCTCACGAATTTCTCTACATTACTTTAATTTAACTTTTAACTATATTTTATCCACTATAAATATACGAATGAGAGAAAAAATAAAGGTAGAGTCGAATTTAGAAACCCAATATTCTTCTGATATCCCGTAAAAGTTCATACTATCTAGTTAAGTAAGTTTATATCAACATATCGAGGGTTTATAAGGAAATTATTTATGTATAAGAAATCCTACAAAGTGATATCAGCCACATCTGTTTGTCACACGATTCATAGCCGCTATTATTTCAGTAATTAAAAAGCAAATTGAATATCTTCGTGTCACAGACTATTAATTTTTACGACCGCTATCAGAGCAAACTGTTATAAGATACCCAGCCATATTAATCTTTATATTAGTGATAGATCGTATCTGAGTATAAGTAATAAATAAATTTTAAAAGCACCTCTAGTATAAATTCCTTTTATGCGTCAAAGGGGTTCGTTTACGAGGTGGTTTCTGAGACACCAGGATGTACCAGATAAGTTAAAGCTGATCTATTTGATATAAAAGTAGGTATACGACCTTACACGTTGGGACAGGAGGATAAAATTAGATATGAACACCTACTTTGTATCTCAAATAAAATTGAAAATAACTGCACAGCCATACTTAAATTGATTTCGAATCGTGGGAAGCGTACTTACGTTGAAGTTATGAATGAAATATCAATCTGGAGTATTATTTATAAATACGAAATACGAATTGTAATAAAATGTAGGTATGACGATAAAATTATGTAAGTATCTATTATCATTGCATATGCGGAATCACAGCAGCTTATTGAAAAACAGAGTTGTCATGAGATACCTCATTAGAATAAGGTTCCTCTTGGCATGTAATAACTCAATCATTAGGTAGGCATAATAACTAAAAAAATAACTGACAACAAACTAAAACCTTTTATTAATCCCTAAAGATAATCAAGGTTAAAAGCTTTGACGTATCGTACAATTGTAAATAAACTATAGTCAATGCGAATTGAAATATCAATCGTAAATTTAAACATGGAATACTTATCGTTTCATTTATTTTTTTTATTTTCGACGCGCTCAAAGTAGCTTGCGCAGTCTCGACAATTAAAATAAGAAGTGCGCGCTAGCTGAATAAAGACCAACCTGAATTTGAATTGTTGTTATAAGTCTTAAGTCGAGAGTACACCGAGCGATCGTGTGGCGAATAGCATGAGACCACCGGCGCGGTCGGTGCTTTACTTACAACGATTTATTGTTATAAAAATAATGTATCATCGGGCGGCCGACGCCGCACAATGCACGTAACAAGCCGGCTCGTGTGCATTAACGGGACGACTGATACAGAAAGCGCGGCATCATTGCGACTACTGCAAGCTGAACTATACCATAGTTTCCATTACGTATATTTACATTACATTGTAACATATTCTACATCTCAAAAATTATATGTAGATTTGTTTTAATATTGCAAGTAATTTCATTACAAAGTAGTAGATATATATCTATTTTTAACTCAATGTATTGTTATTGAAAAATTGCAGTTTCTCAGAGCTTTGAAATAAGGATCCAATTTAATTTACATTTGACAAATGGATCAAATGAAATTGCCAAATAAATTCGGCCTGTACCACATAAATTCGTTTCAGACTATACATTTCCATTAATTAACATAATATCGCGTCATTAGTAATGCGATAGCTTTAACTGTGACAATGGTTTTAGAAAGAATATTTATTATTGGAACAAAATTACTTTGATCGATGTTCTAACTCAGCACTTTTTGATCTGGATATAAGTTCAGTAGCACCGATAGGCGATAGCTGATAGGATTTATTTTATTGCCTTTATCTCTGAACTTATTTTAATAAGAAACCACTCGATAAAGCATTCTCTCAGTCTGACGTTTTAATGGCGAGCACCATGTATTACTTTGCTCCTGTCAGTATAAAAGTGCCATTACTATTTTTACTAGTAATAGGCGCTTTATTATGTTATTTGCATATCGGTTTACGCTCTGTTATATTGTCACGGAAAACCTGTTCAAGAACTGTGGATTGCAATTGAAAAGCGCAATTAAATTCTATTAACAGTACCACACAGACGTGGTATTAAAAGACGATGTATGGGCGCCTGAAATACTAGTGTGTCACATTTAAACGGTGTGTTGACGAGTTGTGAGCTTTCCTGGAAATAAGCATATGGGAATGGCTCGGCCAGTTATAATATTTATATCTAGAAGAGGACTAAATTGCAATATCTAGTTACATAATTTTTTGTTGTATTGTGTCGTGTGTGTATTTGTTATTCTTGTTGTTGATATAGAAAAAAACGCATTCTTTAGATTTTTGAGGTTTTATCTATACTAACATTATAAAGCTGAAGAGTTTGTTTGATTGAACGCGCTAATCTCAGGAACTACTGGTCCGATTT
>DWKA01000667.1:0-15205 GCA_018249155.1 Panoquina ocola ocola
GCTTCCGTCTTAGTCACTTCAGTGTGGCCGGAAAGGGGCTTTTCATATGTTTGAAACGCCCGCGCCCGCCATCGCCACCGCGCTAGCCTCGCAGTGTGGCCTACCACTAAGAGCAAATGTGGTAATTTACTTTTGATCGTATCACAATTTTCAGATGGTGAAAAAAGTGGCGCAACTCCAAATTTAAAATTAGAGTCTTTGCCTCGGGAAAAACGTGGCATTCTTTACTGAATTATCATAATACCACTAATTAATAAATTATGTTAATTGTGACACCAATAATAATAATAATGAGTACAAGTTGTCTTCTTCGCCTCTATGACAAAGCACGTTCCCGAAAGAGTGGTAGAATAAAAAAATCGACGTGCATACCTACTCTAATATTATTGTTATAAGATCCCAAACACAAATTGTTGCAGTTATACGCCCTGGGGTTAATAGGCGAGCCGGTAATCGAGTTCGACTCGGACTGTGCGCGACTTTTGGAAGGTTTGTACGAAGATCACGGAGACACGCTTGCCTTGCAGTACGGCGGGTCGCAGCTGGTACACAGGCAAGACCTTCCTTTCTTAACTAGCGGATAATATTTTGTGGTATTTTAATTATAAATATGTATATCTATTGTAGCTTGTGTTCTCGACATTATTTTAGGTTGTTATTTTTTGATTATTTATTCTAGGATATTTTTCCGAGGGGGGGAGCAAATGCATAGTAAATAGATAGTAAATAAAAGTGCTTATAATGCAATCAAACAAAGAATAGGAAATTAATTGCCTATGTTCCTTTAACGATTTTGATAACTGCACCTTATTGGTTCAAGCCGGTGGTTATGATGTCACAATATGGCGCGAGTCATTCCTGTTCAGTGTCTGATCTGATATTATGTACTTTAAGGCCTTTAAATCATATATCGATATTCTACGTGTCCCTTCAATTTCCAGGATAAAAACGTACCGTAAAACAGCGCCGTGGTCGTCCCACGGTAACGATATAATGCAGACGTTGAGCCGGTACTATTCCAACACGTTCTCGGACGCGGAGAAGCAGAGCACCATGAATCTGTTCCTCGGGCTGTTTGTACCTGATGCGGCGTCCGCGCCGCTGTGGGACTACCCCACTGATTACTATCTGCACCATCCGGAGGCTATGGTGTATATACCCAATAACAGGTAGGTGGTTTCAGACACAGTATAAATGAGGAACAGTATGGAGACATTAATACGTTTCAAACGGCAATTTGGCACTACTTTTTATTCATTTCAAAAATATTTAAAATAAACAGAAATTACTTAGTTAGGTATAGCATTAAATTGTTATTCATTTTTAAATTTTGTTATTTATGTCTGACTTATTTTTAATCCTATAATTACGATAAAAAGGCACTAAGGTTGTTTACTTTTCCTCATAAGATCGTTGAAACGGAGGAGATCTTCAACACATTCGTGGCCCAATACATGGCACGTGTCTCTCTTCGTAACCGAGGAGGCCTAGAGCATACACAACAACCCGTTGGTAGTTAGCCTACCTTACCCGTTGTTGCTTAACTTGTCGATCGCTTAGAATCGACAGATAAGAGGAAATAGTTCTAATTAAGCATGCAAAAACGGACGAAACCATAAGCCACATAAGATCCCAACTTACAACCCTTTACCATATGCTTTTTAAAGTATTGATAAATGAGATCTATAACCCTCAGATCATTAACAAAATGGTGGGACGACGATGTGGTGAAACACTTGCCGCTGGCCAGCAACGAGATGCGCAAGCTGTGCTGCGAGATCATCGGCATGCAGGGCGACAGCGCGCTCGAGATGGTCGATCCGTACCAGGAGCACAACCGCCCCTTCGAGTACACCGTCTTCATGGACTGCTTCGAGTTTAAGGTGGGATCGAGAACCGATAGTAGTAGCTTAAGTGTCCAAGTATAGTCATAGACAAGGAACTTGGCAAGAATCTGAAAGACAATAAAATTAGATGTGCAGAACAAAAAGCAGAGCAAAACGACTTCTACGCATCTAATGTCTCTTTCTACGTCTTGCCAAGTTCCTTGTCAATGACTGTATGTACGAGGCATGTTTTTATTACAGATTAATGATAATGACGTTCCTGTTGCTGTCAAAGCTGCAATAAATGTTTTTTTTTATGTATTCTTTTTTGTTCCAGATGTGTCACACGCTCAGAGACCTAGCGCCGACGCCGTGTGACAACCAGAGCCCCTTCGTGGTGCGCGGGAGAGGCCCCGGGCCCGCTAAGGGGCCCGTGTCCAAGAATCCAGTTATCAGTGGACGGTCCAGTACTACCTCTAATAATTCCAGCGAGTATGATGTTTGCTTTATTATCACTTTGTTATTACCACTTTGTTATTACTTATTTGTACCGTTCTTAAAACTGGGTCGATTGCTTAATAATGTCACAAGTCGCCGTGTAACAATATTCCGCTATGATATAAATTCTGACTTTTATTCTCAGACAATATGACAAATAATAATTCAAATTAAAAATAAATATATTATTAATAAATAAATCACTTTATTGACCAATTTTTATTTGATGCTCAATTTCTTGGTATTTCAGTTCTAATAGTGATTCATCTTCCGACGACGATTTAACGAGTTCAATTCCGAGCTCGCGGCAACAGGTGTCGCCAGTGTCGATGGAGGCCAAACTACTGGCGTCCGAGCCCGCTCGAGAACCTCCGCTATTCCCCGCCATCAAACGACACAACAGAGTAATGCTTGATGAGCCGAGTAAACGGGACATGTTGATGTAAGTTGTGAGAGTAGTCTGTTGAATTGTTTTTTTTTTATTATGAAGTTGACAATGGATCAGACTAGCTAACTGATGATATAGTCATCTTGTTCAGCTCGTATAGATGTAGTACTTGTATATACGATTTAAATAGACATGATATATTTTATTAACAGCTGGTTGCATAAATGTAATTTATTTTCAAATTTTATATTTCAGATACAAGCGTTACGTTAATTTTGAAAGGAGATCGAACCCTAAATACAACCCCGAAATCCCTATAGTGATGACAGTAAGCAGTGCGTTTACCATTGACAGTTCTGTGGACGTCATCCCTCCCACTGTGACGAAGGCATCCAAAGAAATATACCAAGAGTATTTAAGGAGAGGCACTGGCTTGGTGACTGTGCCTGTAGACTCCACAGCTTTGTATAAGGAATATGTTAATTTTAGTCTTTAAAAAATATTGTAAAAAATTGTAATCTGTTGAATCCATAATAAAAATTGTTATTGCAATACTATAATAAAAGAAATAAATATTGTAAAAATATCGTATGGAGCTTTTCTTGCTGAACACGTGCAAGTGTCGCCGCATACGGGCCACCGGCCACAGCCGCAAACGCCGCCACTGGCCACTATTTCCACGTAGTATTGCTTATTCTTTGACTATTTCCTGACGCCGGTGGCGGCCACACGCTACAAACGCCGCCACTGGCCACAAAAATCAATAGGTAAGCGGGGAGAAAATGTCTACAATAAAATATGGCATACGTGTGTGCGAGCGTTAAAGTACCTCTTAGTGTTGCCATGAAGTAAAAATATTCCACTTCCGTGAAATGTCACTGTCACTGAAATATGTGACATAATTCTACTCTACCATAAGTGTCATTACTGACATTCATCCAATGATCCAATCCAATTCAATTCAATCATTTCATTTTCTTACAAGAGCTTGTGTGCAGTTTGTCGGTCGATCAATTGTTGAGGATTATTAATAAAATATTCGTTTGAAGCAAGCGACCCAGTGAGAACGGGGGTGGATGGCTTTGCACTACGTGTGAAATAAGCTGTAACGGCAACCATGGCTATGTCCAAGGGCTTTAAAGTCCTAGAGAAGTCGTCGCCCCCTAATCCCTATAGCATAATACTGCAACATAGAAACAAAGATACAGCATTACTGTTCGAATCTCAAGCTGTGGTTTCGCTGTCATCGCAAGAAACAGATACATTACGCAAACAATACCACAAGATATCCGACGCGTACGGTTGTTTGGGTGTTTTACAATTAAATTCTGGAGAAAGTTGCTTGCTGTACCTCGTCTTAATCACCGGCTGTTGCTCCGTGGGAAAAGTTGGGGACACTGAAGTCTTCAAAATTACACAGACACAGTTTCTTCCACTATTCTACCAGTCGCAGGGCGAGGACAAAGTATCTGAGGTGAGAAAACTGCTAAATTCCGGCACTTTTTACTTTTCTTGGACCACTGGTAAATCTAACGAGAATCTCTTTGATCTAACGCTATGCGCTCAAAGAAAAAGTAAAGGTGCAAATCCAGACAACAGATTCTTTTGGAATAGAACACTTTTTATTCATCTCATTAGGTTTGGCATTGATTGTGATGATTGGCTCACCAGAGCAATGTGCGGCTCTGTAGAAATACGCACCATCTATGTTGGACATCGGCAAGCTCGTGCTGCCTTAGTTTCTCGACTGAGTTGTGAGCGTGCTGGTACTCGCTTTAATGTCAGAGGTTGTAATGATGATGGCAATGTAGCTAATTTTGTTGAAACTGAACAAGCCATTTATATAGATGATTCTGTAGCATCCTATGTGCAAACAAGGGGTTCAGTACCCTTATTTTGGGAGCAGCCAGGTATCCAAGTTGGGTCACATAAAGTGAAAATGTCCAGAGGTTATGATGCATCTACCAGTGCCTGTGAGCGACACTTTTCACAGTTAAAACGCAATTATGGTTCAATCATTGTTGTTAATCTGCTGGGATCTAGCATGATTGGGGGTAGTGAGGGTGAGGCAACATTAAGCAATGCTTTTCAAAGGCATTTAAATGAATCTGCACATTGTGACATTAATCAGATTATATTTGATTACCATCAAGAAGTGAGATCATCATCAATTGAAACTGCACTGTCACGGTTCAAGAAGATCATTGAGAAGTGTTATGATGACATCAGTATTTTTAGTGCCAAAAATGTAGACATCTATAATGTTCAGAAAGGAGTAATTCGTACAAATTGCCTGGATTGTTTAGACAGAACAAATTCTATTCAAACATTCATAGGCTTAGAAATGTTAGCTATCCAGTTAATGTTGCTGCAGTGCATTGATAAGAAACAGAATGTTAATAGATTTGAAGAGGTGTTTAAACAAATGTGGATTAATAATGGAAATGAGATATCCAAAATATATGCTGGCACTGGTGCTATACAAGGAGGCTCAAAATTAATAGATGGAGCCAGGTCAGCTGCTAGAACTATACAGAACAATTTGCTGGATAACTCTAAGCAAGAAGCAATTGATATTTTGTTGTTAGGATCAACTTTGAATTCAGAACTTGCTGATAGAACAAGGATACTTTTGCCTTCAAATATTTTGCACACATCAACACCAGTGCTAAGAGAAATGTGCCGCAGAGCAAGTGAATTTACACAACCTTCAAGTATACGCATTACTATTGGCACCTACAATGTAAATGGTGGAAAACATTTTAGAAGTCTTGCATACAAAGATGTATCATTGGCTGATTGGCTATTGGATTGCCCTAATTCCACTCTAGTGAATACTGTTAATATAAAGGACCACCCATCAGATATTTTTGCAATTGGATTTGAGGAAATTGTTGATTTAAATGCAAGCAACATAATGGCTGCCAGTTCTGATAATGCAAAAGCCTGGAGTGAAGAATTAGAGAAAGTACTTGCACGGGATGCCCCTTACACTCTTTTGTCAAGTCATCAATTGGTAGGGGTATGTCTTTTTATATTTGCTAGAAAAGATTTAATACCACATATCAGGGATGTGGCACTGGACTCTGTCAAAACAGGTCTAGGTGGTGCTACAGGTAACAAAGGTGCTGTGGCAATACGATTGGTGATCTATGGAACATCGCTCTGCTTTGTATGCGCCCATTTTGCTGCTGGACAGTCGCAAGTGACTGAGCGTAACGCTGATTACACGGAAATAACAAGAAAAGTGGCTTTCCCAATGGGACGATCACTTTATTCTCATGATTACGTGTTTTGGTGTGGCGACTTTAATTATCGCATAGATTTAGACAAAGATGAGACACGTTTATTAGCCTCTCAAAATAATATGCAACGTCTTTTGGAGCAAGACCAACTTCTAAGACAAAAAGCGCAGGGTTTGGTGTTCAAAAATTGTTTTGAAGGAGAAATAAACTTCTTGCCGACTTACAAATACGATCTCTTTAGCGATGATTATGATACAAGTGAGAAATGCAGGGCCCCTGCTTGGACTGATCGAATTTTATGGAGGAGTAGAAAACACACCATAGATCCAGAAACAACCAACGAATTATCGGCTGGAAAGTTGCTTTATTATGGCCGAGCTGAACTGAAACAAAGTGATCATCGACCAGTTATAGGGATTTTAGAAATCGAAGTGTTGCAAGTTAGCTACACGAAATGCATGGAAGTTTTTTATGAAGTCGTGAGCGATCTAGGCCCACCCGATGCTAGCATTATTGTTCAACCCCTAGATGATATCGATAGCGATGAACCAGTTTTCGATGATAACACTATGGCGACCGTCTTACAGGAGCTGGCGACCATCGGTGAAGTAACATTGGTACGTTTTATCGATGAGCATACGTTAAGCATCACTTTTAGAGACGGACAACATGCGCTAGCTGCGGCTCAGAAAGGACACATGTCGGTTTCTTCTATTGCACTCGGCATAACGCTGAAGTCCCCCAACTGGATAGATATTGTGAAAGCTGAAGTGGGTTTGTGTTCGAATAATACAGTTCCACTATTTGGAGAGGTTCCGCTGGAACGTCCTCTTAGATCTGCTCCACCGACTCCGCGGAGGCAGCAGCCCGGTAGGCCGCCGGCGCCTTCGCCCACACCGCTCGTGCCGTCGCGAGCTCCCGCTGTGAGTCCATCGCGTCCGCCTCCACCCAGACCGGCTCCGCTTCCGCCGGAGAGCACTGCCACGTTGACATCGCAACCATCTGTGACGTCACCGCCGCCCGATAGCGTACCGCCGCCTACCTGTGCGCCGCCCCCCCTGCCGCCGAGTAGCACCCCTCCGCCCGCTGCCGGTTCGCCCGCTGCCGGGTCGCCCGCCGCCGGCCCGCCTCCCCCGGTACCTGCACGCCAGGGTGCACCACCGCCTCTGCCAGCTCGACCGAGGCCAGTCAATTGAATTCAAATCCATTTTGTTGGGAAATATGTATGTTAGTCATTTTGGTGCATACGTTACATGAGCTAATGAGTAGGCGTGTCGTAAAAGTAATATGCTTTGTAGATAAATCGGTTCATTGATAAGCAAGTATCTGTTGATATAATATCGCTTATTATTAAAAGCGGTATATGATATTGTTTCATGACTGTAGAAGGTAGTTTTCAAAATATGTACCAAAACTTATCCAGCAATCAATTTCTAGTATTTTACGTCTTGTAATGAATAATAAACTGTTCAAAGTCTATTGTTATGTAAGAGAATTTATAGAAAAGAATTTACTTAATGTTATAATTATTAGTTTCGTAGTATTTTATAGTAAATTATGTAATAGTTAACGCGATTTTCAGTACATGAATGTTATTGTTTAGTCCGGGATGCCGCATAGAAGTTATGTGTACTTTGTGCGGTTCATATTGCATTATTGGTTTGACGTCATTTCCCTAGTGATTATGTTTATAATAATTGTGAAGTTTGTACGTACGGCTGTTTATATTTGATCTGTTAATGCATGTCCGTTCTCGTATATGTTATGGATTGAATGCATTTACTTACTCGTAGCTGTAAACTAATTATATTTCATGTTTAAGCAAGTAGGTACTTATGTATAGCTACGTTGTTAAGGATTTTTTTGTTTTTCTATTACGAAGGTATTTAACGAAAACTAGCAAAACGAAAAATTGGAGAAAATTATTTTTATACATTTTATTTATTGGTGTATCGCGTGTCTTTCACCTGTTAATTTTATCGATATTTTATTACTATTCTTATCAAACTATTATTTTCCAAAAAATTACGCGTCTGGCGCTTCTTTGTTCATGGAGAGAGAAATGGTGATACATTATATTCTAATGGCAAGCCACATTCACATACGCACTTGGTAGAGGAATGTCTCTGATAGCTGGTACGTTATCTCAACTGTAACAAAGAGTGCTTAGCGGTTTCGTTTGTATTTTTTCTCCATAAGTCCCGTTCGTACAGAGTTGATCGTACCTAGGTACCTACGATGAAGTCACCGTTATGCATGGAGCATCATATACTAAGATGAAATAAATATTATTATGTCCTTAAAATTACTACTTATTCAAATAACAAGTTATAACATTCATCATTGAATGAAGAAAGCTATCGATTTAACATTGATGTTGAAATGGGTAGGTTACTCAGTCTTGGTATTGACCTTAGCTTTGTAACTTACACCGTAACAGGTGAAGTAAAATAAATTAATTGTAGAATAGGAACAATATCGGACGGCAGATCGCACGCGAGGCTTCATAGCCTGAAGCCATGGACTTTCATTGGTTTTCAAGTACCTACCTACATTCTTATCCGCTTTGTCCATTGTTTTTAGTTTTAAATTACCTTTACAACCAAACTATATATTGTATCTCATTGGTTTATGAAGCTATTTGTTCCTATCATTCATGCTTTATAAAATAATCGGAAAGTATTAAGTTTTTATCTATTCTGCATTACAATTCATGTCTGCGGTAGATACATTATTATCTATACATCGAAAAATAACGCGTACGAATTACCTTTATCATTCCAGTCTATAGGTACTATGGTTTTTGCACTATTTTGAATTAGGCCATTAGATGTAAGCCTAGATACATTTGTTTTGAAATTAAATTTCTTTTTATTTTTTGTTTTATTTATACAAGTTATAATTAAGTATGTGTATATTTTTTTCATGTTTTTTTACGTAAAGGTATTACTTTATTTTATAAGATTGCGATCAAAGTAATGAGATTTATTTCGAATTTATGTTTAGGTTGGTCCTTTAGAAATGTTCTATACCTATTTATTTTTATAACTTTCCATAAGACTGCTTAGAAAAAGTTTTTATTCACAACACTGAAATTTATGTTTACTACAAGTTCCTTTTTTATTTAGTTATGTTCTCATTGAGATATATAACTTAATTAATATTATTATTTATACCTTGCTGATGGTTTTAAACAGAGAAGTAGGTAGTTGTAATTTATGATTCAACCTAATTTAAAGTAAAATCTTTTATAATTTTAAAATAATGTAGAGAAACCATAATTTTAAAAATTGTACCTTTGAAAAGAAAGATACTTATTGCGCTGTCTATTATGAAGGTATATCTATTGTCCATTATGATTTTTTAGTAATAATTTGTCTTACTAGGTTGATCTTCATTTGTATTACAATAAGTACCTAGCATTCACATTTTGTTCTATAATTCCAGGTGATTGTATAACTATTACTTTAACTGCTTGATTTTTGTAGGATTACATAATTGTTTACAACCTCATTATTCTCACATTCTTTTTCAGTGTTATAGAAAAACTGAAATCCTTCTGTAAAAATACATAGTGCGATCTACCGCAAAGATTGGACACGTTTTCTTGAGTACTGTCATACGATTTGACGTGTCGTTGATAGATTTTAAGCTTAAAGTAGGACAGTCATTATAACAGAGGTAGGTATACCAATTCACGCATTAGGTATATTGTTTTTTTTTTTTAAGCCTTGTCTAATCGTAACTACAGGCACAGTTTCGTCCTTTAAGTTTATTGGTTAGATATAATTCTGTGAAATCATTTTTGTTTATAAGTCATCGAGCTATTTAATCTTGTCTATCCATAATTTTCTAATAGATGCAATGGCATTTCTTGGCTATACTTGGAAGACGATTATTTCATGACATGTGATTACATCGAACCATTGTGTGTTAGATAAGAACGTTATAAATACGTATTGAATAATTTCAAAGTTAAAAATAAGAGTTTCAGAAAATACATACCTAAATAAAACATGTTAGTAGAAGGAAATTATGGAATCTCAGTTTCAGTTTTAGGAACAGTGTTGCAGTAGACGTGGTCCTTATCTTTATAATTGTATTGTTGTTGTAATTAAAGATAGTTATATTCTTTTTTCAAAATAAGTACGGATTTACCCACTTGTTCTTGTTTCTGCAAATCTTATATTTAAAATGTACCTGATAAGCATTTTCTCACCCTACTATTCTATTTATTTACATGACCACATTTAAATAGTAGGTATGTTATTTCGTTAAACGATCAAATTCAAATATTTACTTAAGAACTTTAGTCTAGCGCTTTATAAATATTATATGAAACATATATTTGCTGAATGTGTTAAAAATCAATGTAATGGCCAGTGTTATTTCATGAGCAATAGAAATGTTTTACCAATGGTATTATCTTGTTTTATTAAACCTGAGTTACCCTACTTCCTACTAATATTACAAATGCGAAAGTTTTGGATGAAATTTGGTACATGAATTGATTATAACAATGAATAACACATAGGATACTTTTTATTCCGTTAATCCGGGTTATTTCATTTTTATTACATAAAAAGTTCCAAATGTAACGTAGATGGCGTTGGTATCGCATTAGAATGGTTTCCTCAAAATTCTACGCGGGCAAAGCCCTAGTTATCAAATTTAATAAAGGGAACACATTTTCCTTTTTTTTGAGGACTTGTAATGTATTCAAAGTAACTTATCGGGTGTGGTTTTCAACGCATAGTAGGTATTTCCAAAGCGAAAAGAGGGAAGTTTCTTATTTAATATGCCTTTTGCCCTCTCCCCCGTCTGGACCGAAAACATAGATTTGCCCACCCTGGGTAAGAAAATCTGACAAGTCCTTCGTAGTTTTAAGTGTGCTGGCTTTCTGTGTTCATCTTCTTAGAGCTTGTGATAATTAACTTGTTACTACATATAACTTGCAAAGTTATGTAACTACAATAGTAATATAATTAGTATTATTTAGTACTTGCCAACATAATATATATACTTTGTGAGAATCCTACAGTATGACACCATTGTTAAAACTATGCATAGACTAAACAATGTATTAATCTATGATAAAGTTGAACAATGAAATAGAACTAAACATGAGGTTTTAAATATTTATTTGCAGTTAACAATTATTCTATATTTCACAGATATCTAGATGTATTTTCTACATTGATTTACTTGTTCTTGGGAACAGCGCGGCTGTAAATAGTCTCAGCGATACCAACAAGCCCGAGAATGCAGAGAGCCATGGTAAAGCGGTATAGAATTCCATCGAATGGACCACCCTTCAGGAAGATGGGGACATCATTATCTTTCTGTAAAAGAGAGAGTTGAGATATAAGAATAGTTCATCATTACAATCCATAATTGTTCCACTACTGGGCTCGGGTCTCCTTTCACAACATGAGAGGTACAACCCATAGTTCACCAAGCTGGCCAAGTGCAGATTGGCAGACTTCACACACCTTTGAGAACACTATGGAGAGCTCTCAGGTGTGCAGGTTTGCTCACAATGTTATCCTTCACTAAATGCGTGATTTTTTCCTACATATTAATCAAAACATAAGTGCACTGTAAATAAATTGCAATAATAATATAAAATTAATGTTCTATGCAGAAAAATGTGTACATTCTAACCATAATCCTTCCTGTAAGTTACTTGTATATGTTTGCATGGATCAAAAGATTTTAAAATAAGATATCTTTAATTTTATTGACCTAAAGGTAAAGGTTAAGGTAAAGGCAGTGAATCATCAAATTTAATCACAATAGTGTTAATAATTGTCATTAAATCAATAATTAGGTAAACAAGAGTTTAGTGTGTAAGTGCACATTTATACCCCGCACTAGGATTTCCTGCATTGCAGGTGGCATGGACAACACATAAATAATAATAAGTAAATAAATTATCTGTTACACAAATATCAGCGACGGCCGGGAATCGAACCCGGGATCTCTAACTTCGTAGGCAGGGTTACTACAAACTAGACAATAGGGTCATCAATTATATTATTAACTGTCTGTGAGAGTGATGCTTATAAGATCAGTTTGTTGATGTAGTACGATATTCAAACGATACTATAGAAAAAAAATTATGCTGTACCTGGAATAGTTCTTGACGTTTACGGATGGTTTCCGAGAGGGGCGCGTAGGGGACGTTGGTGCCTGGCATCATCTTCACGCCTGCTGCACTGGACGTGGCCGCGGTGACGGTGGCCATGTGAGCAGTGTTATACATGATCGTGGGCGGCTCCACCCGTTGCAGGGCAATTGGTGCCTAGTAACATAAAAATATAACCCATCACGTTTTCATCCACTCAAGGATTCCTTGTTATGAGTTATGACTAAGTTATACGTACAACTGGAAACAGTGGGGTCTGCAAGTGGGTGGCACTCGCCAGCCTGCCCGTAATCTTGTTTAGCTGGTGATACATTTTTGGTGAAATATGCTAGATTTGGAAATACTGAATATCTGAAAACTGAAGTCGACCTGTTACGAAACAAGTACTTTATCGAACGATAAAAATAATTGCCAGATTAAAACTTGAATTTGGACATGTGTTAAATGTTACCACTATATTAAGGGAGTGCATTTATTTATAAAAGTGTCGATATAAAATAAAATTTTATGATAACTAGTAAAGTATCAGAAAATAATATTTCAACATGTAAGAATACTAAAGATTGAACTTTGTTAACTTTAATAATTTTTTAGATCGTTTTCTTTACCTCAGTGATAATGGTAACCCATTTCTAATTCGCGGGAATATTTAAACTTCGTTGTAATCCTTCCGCCTGCGACATTGTCTCTATCACTAAAAATGTCTATTCACGCTTATAAGCTTAAAGTTGGCAAAATACTGGCAGTCAGAAAATAATGTTTTTTTTTTCAGTAAACGTAAAATAACATGAAAATTATCACTTACTATCAAACACTTGTTTTGTTTGGTCGTTTATCGATTATTCACATAAAAAAAACTCAGCAGATAGGGTTGCATGAATCTACTCTGCTCGACAGCACAACGGACAGCATTACTCATCTATGATTGATATATTTTTTTACGTATTTCGCTCGTAGGGTTCACTGGAACAGCCGAATCTTATTACTCATTTTTCTTAGTATTTATCGAAGGTATTTACTCAGGTAACGTATAATCGACTTGGTTTCATAACATGCGTAATATTAATATTGTCCTGAGTTATGGAGACTCACTAATTAGCAACTTATTCAAACATAACAAGTGCCAAAAAATGACATTATCGAATTAGCCGTTATTATTTAACTTACTTATCTGAAAAAATATGGGTGAACAAGATAATGAAAACGGTTGTTAGACTTGGGGTCCCTGTTGCTTTTGTAAATAAAAATCCAGTCTGTATAAGTAATGGCTTTATTGCAAAACCCTGTATGATTTACATAAATTCTGAGTTTATAAGAAAAGTATGTGAACAAAAGTAACAGATTGGAAGCACACATAGATCACTCTTTACTTATTTATCACAAGGGAAATACATTGAGCAAAGGTACAAAAAGGGCTAATATACATAATTATAAAAATATTGTTAAAGCTTAACATTATATGGACGGATTTTATAGTACACAGTAGTCTATTACAGAATGTTACACAGTTGCAACAATTCAATTGTCACGGTTCTACTGTTTTGTTGTATCGATACTGTGACAGAAAATTTAATGTACAGTATTCCTAGGAATAGGTCTATGAGTATTATATTTTCTCTTTAAACTATCCATAAGGACCAGCATTAGAGCCTTGGGCAGTCTATGGTTACAACTCTGTAATAAGTTTTATTATTAAAATAGTTGAAATTAACAATTTCAAATTATTTCCATTTGACCTTAAAAAATCAATATACAGTCTTCTTCCGTAGCATATGTGCGCGTTATATTTTATTTATAATGAAATATTTTCTTTTTTCTTCTGATTGATAGAGTTCTTCATTTCTATTTCACGTCATAGTTAAACCATACCAAAATGGACCACTTTTATTTTTGGGGGCTTGGGTGGTGCGTTATCTAAAAAAAAAAAAAAATAGGCGGTGTCAATTATAAACAACATTTTTTTATAATTAAGTGCATAATTATGTGTACAATCAATATTATAATAAATATAATATTATTTATATTAAATTATTTTGAAGTACACATAATAGCTTGTATTCAAAGCAAGTAATTGATAGAGTAACTTCGAGCGCGGTCTTTGTATGGGTGACAGCTAGTGGTAACATTTTCAAACGTTTCTGTGCTTCAGGGCACGTCAGGCAAGGTACTTATTATTACTTACACACTTACTTACAAGGTACTTATACAAGATTATAACAGTAATAATAGAAACGTTCAACACCTTGTATTGGTCTGAAACTACAACTAAACATAACAGAACTTTTTTATCATGTGGTGGAAATTTTCATGCTGATTTGTTTTTGCATGCCAACACAAACATACACACAATACACGTACACCTTAATGCAATACATTATGTCTACATGCGGTTAAATTACATTCATTTCAGAAGGAATTCTAAAAAAATGCATTATAATAATTTATATTACTATGACAATACTGCTACATGCTTATAATAGATGCAACCATTTATTTTAGAATGATAAAATGGTAAGATGATAAAATGGTGCAATGATAAGTAATGAAACAAATGAGTGGTCAAATGAAAAAGTGATGACAAACTAGTGTATACTCTATTTCAACTAACTTAACCTATTTGATAAACAATCTTATTGTCTTTTTATAATAAAAAACGGACAGACACAAATTAAAAAAAATTGAAGAATAAATAAAATTTTTATAGTTTAAATAACTTCTGATTACTGTTAAATATTTTTTAAATGAGTAAACAAATAAAAAGTAGTGCCAAAATTGTTTACCAACCAAGTCAGAGTAGCTGAAATGGGGTTAGGTCTTCGCACGTTACACCGATTCAACATCGACTCAACTCATCGTATGGCATCGAAAAAATTAATGTACGGATGTATGTGTAGTCTTTAAATTAAAAGGTTGACAAATTCACTCTTAAATAACATAACATAAAGCTTACATTTCAATGCCATACTGTGAGTTGAGTTGAGATGAAATTGAGTTAAAGTTGAGTCGGAGTTGAGTTGAAGTTGAGTCGGCGTTGAGTCGGTGTAACGTGACAAGACATGTATAATAACAAAGTGCAGTGCTAGTGTTAACACACATTGTT
>DWKA01000668.1:0-15204 GCA_018249155.1 Panoquina ocola ocola
TACAAATCGGTTCAGCCGTTTAGGAGGAGTACGGTAACTAACACTGTGACACGGAAATTTTATATATTAGATATATGCACTCGTAATAATTATTTATCAAGTTAGACATTATTGATTTTAATCAGAATCGTTATAGATATCTTCTACTCCATTTACTCATTTACTATATATTTGAGCAAAAGATACTGATAGTCCGACGTCACGCCGCGCGCTTATTCACAGACACAACACAAGCGCAATGTGTAAATGTGTTGAACGTGCCAGCTTTCGTTAACAGACCTTTGACTCTGCCGCGCAACGCACTTCCCCACTTATAATGGTAACAGCGTAACGTGTAACTAAACACGATTAGTGATAATTTTTTTGTTTAATTTGTTTTAGAAATGGCGATCAGTGTATAAAATTATCTCAATGTTAGAAAACCGATAGGAAAGATTGTAGAATAGTAAAGTTGGCCAGTAAGATTTTTGTCTGATCTGAACTATAGATAAATAAAACAACATATTAAAACTTTTAATTTTATTCTGATATAAAGATTACAAAACGGTTACGATAATATCTAACAATAATCTACTCTATGTAACTTCTATATGCGTAGTCCGACATTACATATTTATTATACAAGAAGCTTTTCACTTCTTGACTAACAGATTGATTTTTAATCTCCGTTATTATGTCACTGTGTTCCCTTTCCCAATTATAGTTCGGGTTTTTTGGCAAAATGAATAAAGACAATAAATGTGTCTCGGGAAGTTTTGATTTAATTAAACTTTCGCTTACGTAGTAAACAAAACCATTACTATTCGTATTAAGAATACCACAGATACTAAATCCGACATTGTTTACAATGTTTGCTATTGAATCAAAAAAGCAGCGAAAGAATTCATTATTTTTCACACTGCTTTCTACCATTTCGGCTACTGCCTTTCCATATGCATGAATAATTTCCTTATCAGTCATATACTTAGGCTTGTCAGTATCGGTACCGCCGTCGGCTTTTCTTCCATTATGAATTATGTTTCTACCTATTATTGTTAACTGCAACTTCCAATTCAGTAAATACATTTTTTCTTTACTTACAGAAGACCTTAAGTTATCTAGTATGCACTGATAAATAGGTACCGTTTTTGAGCAGCTTTCTATGGTCTTTGGATCTTTATCTGTGATGATATTAATAAATTGATCTATAAATTTCCGCACAACATAGGTTTCGTTTCTAACAAGATTCCAATTTTGAAGGCTTTCTCTCATAATAATTTGCATCAATTCTAGACTTTGCTGTTGTTCTACTTCATTGTTAAAACTTACTATGTATTTTGCAGTGAGGTTCCATTTGGCGTTCACAAGGTCTTTGATGTAAGATTCATCATATCGGTCAATATTTTTCTCACCCAATATATCTTTAATATGGTCATATATTATTTGCTGACGGGGAAAGTCTCTTCGAACCAAATGTATATTATGTTCCATGTGACGAATAATACTAATCCTACGTCTTACATCGTCGCTTTTTTCTGGGAGTTTACTGACTGTTATCCAAGATGTTTCAATAAAGTCACCTTTAAATGCGTTAGGAAAGTCATTGTACACCAATAGAGAATAAACATTGTCATGATCGTCGTGGTTCAGTTCCGACGTGTACAGTTTTAACACTTCGTACAACTTCTCCTGAACCTCATGATCCTCCTTTAATATTCTATTAAATAACATTTCGTAAAGTATCATTCGCAGCGATACATTTTTTGTTTTCTTCCATGCACTTATTATAATAGGTGATAAGGTTTCTGCGTCATAAGATCTGAAAGCGAGTCGTAAGCCGTGCTTCTGAATTGACAATGGAGCGTCAAGTAGACTATCAATAAATTTGGTACTAGAGTGCAAATTAGCAAAATAATTGTAAATCGTTGGTAAACAGTAATGTACATAGTCTCCTGTAATATACCTTTTGATTATAGATAAGGAAAGAGGCGGTCGCGGATGGTACGCTAATCGACATATTGCCTTTTGTACTTGAAAAACTCGGTTATCTAAATTTTTGCGGTCAATTTTAGGAGAAGTAGGAACATGTTTTTCTAAGAAACTTATTATGGTGTCTGGGTCTCCTAAATAAAATAAGCCAACCACAGCCATTTTTATATTCCTATATTCTCGACGACCTTCTGGTATGTCCGATAAGTAATCCATAAAATAATCAAGATATTCTTTTGCGACGTCATTTGGAAAGTATACTTTCAATTTTCTGAATAAATTACAAAGTCTAAAGTTCCATCTATACGTATTGGATCTTATTTCAGAAATACCATTTACAGCTGCTTCGTTATCATACTTCAGCCAACGTATAAAATCTTTTTCATTGTATTCTTCAAACTTTTCTTTATACTTTTCATGGTATTGATAAATATCCATGTTTGATTCCATGAATTGAACTACTATAGCGGGGCATTCTTCATGAGGCCTTTTAAAAAAATTTATTGTATTCCATACTTTATCTACTAACCTTTGGATTTTGTACTTTATGCTATTCCAATAATCATCGGTTTCAGTATTATAATCTGGGTGACTCATTAATGGTGCAATTCTTTCAGCACAATAATTTATGAAGTATTTTGCGACGATAGCTTTTTGGCCTTCAGTCAGCTTTTGAAGCAATGTTTCAAAATGGTAAAAGTAAGAAAGTTGTTCTGAAAATTCTTGTAGTGGTTCTGTCATGTCCTGCTCATTAAGAATGTGATAAATCAAGGATATTAGTTTATATTCACTTTTTTTATTAGGTGGTGTTGTATATACATCTAAACTATACAACAATTTATCAAATGTTGTCCAACACTCATTGTTAAACGCAAAAATGTCTTGAACTTCAATGAGCTTGTTTATAAAACTCTCTTTGTGTTTTTCACTCTCGTTAACATGTCTTATGTAGTAATAATTTAATATCTCATATTCATCTTGCGGGTTCCTGGCAGTTTCGGGAAGAATATTTACGATTCGTGACCTCTCATCTTGGTCTGGAGTAAGGAAAATATAACGCTTAATTGCAGAAAACGCTTTCTGTAAACTAACAAACTGATACCAAGTATACTTCTTGATGCCAAAAAATTCTTCATCCCGTTCAATGTGCCGCAAAGCCCATGCTTCCCGTTCATCTATATTAAGCATCTCGTAATATTTAAGTCTATAAAATTCAATATTCATTTCAAATTCAGCTCCATCATATTTTGACACATATATTTGTTTCATGTAACTATAAATTTTATTTGCAGGAATTTTTTGAAGGACAAATTTGTAGGTGTTGTAAAAATTTAAATACCAGTATTCCCTAGAATATTCCGGCAGCAATTTTGGTGCTAATGTCTCAACATCTCCAGTTGTGAGATGCTTTACCAGAATTCCTTTATTCAGTATGTTTACATATAACAATGGATTGTTTAAAACTCTCTGTTTATGTTTCGTTATAATATTTTTGGAGATCCTAATACCCAATTGTCTTGAGCATTGGGGATAGGTCGGATTGATTCGGATATTTTCTAAAATATTTAAGTACTCGTTCTGCGACACAGAATATAAGAAGCGAAGCTCTTGAATGATTGAACTGGAATAATCATGTAATCTTACATAAGCTAGAGCGAGCTCAAACGAACCGCCTATGAATTGTTTAAGAAGTTTTAATTCACGAACACTCTTGATTTTATTTGTTTTTATAAAATCTAGTTTAAATGCGTCCGATGTGAACATTAGAAACTTGACAGCGTAGTCGTTTAGTCTAGCATCTATACAATATTTATAGAAATGTATAGCTCTATCAGCATTCCTCATATGCATAGAAATAGCCGTAAGCATTTTTCTTTTCATCTTTATTGACATGTGTGGAAATATATTGGTCTCGAGATAGTCCGTGTTGATAAACTGGGAGTACTCGTCGGTGTACATCCACAAGCACTTGAGTGCTCGTGAGATGTGTAACGTATCCCCGCATTTCAGTACTTCCAAAATATAATCGATGTTCTTGTACTTCGACGCGAGATCAATTTTGAACAACTTGTCGACGTCACACTCTTCATCTTGACCTTTCACTTCCTCAAAATTAGCCTTTCTAACCACCGCATCAGATACTTTTGAATTTAGGTGTCGCTGCCGTTCGCCAAGGTTATCTCCTTCAAGAATCATCTTTCTCTTAGTTCCTGAAACAGAGACGATGAATTTAGTGTATTTTTATTTATATGTAAGAAGTTCATTTCGAGCAGGCTCTTATTTCATGTCAAGTTCTTATATAGCTTTTTATTGTGGCAGTCTTCTGGCTAAACAATTAAACTTTAAAACATTTCCAGCATAAAAATTTGTTTTACTAAGTTCTGTTATTCGGGACATTGACAAGTATTTTTTGATAGGTGCGCTGTTATATTTCGTTCAATTTTCTTTGTTCCCAGGGGCGAACTCAAGTAGAGAGTATTTTTCGGTTCTGGATCCGTTTGCGAAATACATAGTTAAGTGTCGTCAGTAATATCAGCAATGGGTTGCTGTTACAGAAATATTGAAAATTTCACGACTCTCTGTTTGTCTGACTTACTAATAAGGTAACCACGGACAAATAACAAAGAAATCCTCTAACATGATTTGTAACGTGTAATGAACGTAGTTATCGAATTTAATTAGGTAAGTATGCCTACTCAGTGATTTTACTTGAGGATATTATCTAACTAAGGTCATAACCCTAGATTAAGTTAATCTGGTTAATATGTTGCGTTTAAGATAGATAAGGAAAATGTATAAAACAATATTCAACGTTATAAAAAATAGGACTTACAAAATATAAAACCTTCCAAATAATAAAAAACGCGGTAGAAGTGGCACGCGAGGATTTTCTGTGACCTCTTAAGGCAATCTTATTTACCAGCATAGGATTGGAGTACCTATCGGCTATATAAACACGGCCAAAGTAAAACGCAATAGCTTGCAGTTTCAGCAAAGCAAAAAAATAAAATGGGTAACCCCCCTCAGTAAATGCTAAAGATAACAAATGTAGTGGAATTATTGAATAACAAAAATATTTGTGTACTACAAATAGTAGGTACCAAGTGACGTCGAAGTTGAGCGTGGGGAAAACCGAAACGCAAATAATTCTTATCGTGTAGGTATCTTGTTTGTTGGAATTATAAACGTATATAGTTTATTTAACATGTAATGTAGAGATAATAACTCTTTCAATATAACTAATAAAAGACACTAAGAGTTAACATTACTGGTATAAAGAAAAAAAAACGCGGGGTAAAACAGGACAGGTTATATATTTGTTAGTTTGGTTTACTGTACTAATTGGGGCTGGCATAGAAATAAAAATGATTTTAACTTCTACAGTTTATTATAACCTTCCATTAAAATAACAGTTTCAATATTTATGACGAAAAATAAAATAACTTAAATTTGGCAGAACATCCTGTATAGTACCCTTGATTAGAAAATCTACTTCATGTAGTGACGAACATTGTGATCCGACATCAAATACTTCTGATACAAAAAGCAACGAACTTCTTCACTCACAGATTGCTTTTTTATATCAGTTAATATGCGATTGTGTTCACTCTCCCAATTAGAGTCTGCGTCTAGAGGCAACATGTATAGAGCTAGAAGATGTGTCTCAGTCAATTTGGTTTTAATAAGACTTTCACATATGTAGTAAACAAAACCACAACGATTTATATCAAGGATATCACAGATAGTACATCCAACATTGTAAACGATCACGGCTATAGACTCATAGAAACAGCGGTAAAAAGTATCATTTTTGAGAGACCTCATTATCATTCTAACAACTGTCTTTCCATATGAATCAGCTATATCTTTACTAGCCATTGTTGTCGATTCATCACTATCAGTACTATCGCTGTCAGTTCTAATTATATCACGAACAATATTTTTACAAGTCAACAACAACTTCAATTTCCAATTCAGTAAATACATTTCTTCTTCTTTCAAACATGATTTCAAGATATCAAGTATATGCTCATATATAGGTGCTATATTTGCACAACTTTCAATCGTTTTAGGATCTTTATTTATAATGGTTTCAATAAATTCATCTATAAAATGTTGTACAATATAAGTTTAATCTTTTACAAGATTCCAATTTTGTAATGCTTCGGTTATTATCATTTGCAATAATTGAATACTACTTTGCAGTTCCATTTCATTTTTATAACTGACTATGTATTTTGCTGTAAGTTGCCATTTAGCATCAATTAGTCTTTGAATGCATGATCTACGACATTCTAGATTCACATTTTTCTCGCACAACGTATCTTTTACATGGTCATTTATTATTTGAAGAAGGAGAAAATCTCTATGAACCGAATGTATATTAGTTTCCATGTGACGAATAACATTTATTCTACGTTCTATATCCACACTTTTCTCTGAAAGTTTACTGACTGTTAACCAAGCTGTTTCAAGAAAATCGATTTTCAACGTTTTCGGAAAGTCATTGCACACCAATAGAGAATAAACACTGTCATGATCGTCGTGGTTCAGTTCCATTGTGTACAGTTTTAAAACTTCGTACAACTTCTTCTGAACCTCATGATCTTCCTTTAATATCCTATTAAATAACGTTTCGTACAATATCATTCGCAGAGATACATTTTTTGTTTTCTTCCATGCACTGATTATAATCGGTGATAAAGTTTCTACATCGTAAGATCTGAAAGCGAGACGCAAGCCGTGTTTTTGGATTGATAATGGAACGTCAAGAAGACTATCAATAAACTTCGCACTGGATGGTAAACTAGCAAAGTAATTATAAATAGTTGGTAAACAGTAATGTACATAGTCTCCTGTAATATACTTTTGGATGATAGATAGTGAAAGAGGCGGTCGCGGATGGTACGCTAATCGACATATTGCTTTTTGTACTTGTAATACTCGATTATCTATATCCATGTGATCAATTTTAGGAGAAGTAGGAACATTTTTTTCTAAGAAACATGTTATAGACTCTGGATCTGCTAAATATAATACTCCAACCACAGCCATTTTTATATTTCTGTATTCTCGTCGACCTTCTGGCACGTCCGCCAAGTAATCCATAAAATAGTTACAGTACTTCTTTGTCACGTCATCAGGAAAGTATACTTTAATTTTTCTAAATAAACGACAAAGTCTGAAGTTCCATCTATAAGTATTGCATCTTATATGTGAAATTCCATCCATAGCCATATTTATATCTCGTTTCAACCAACGTATAAAATCTCCTTCACTTTTTTTCTCAAACTCTTTTTTATACTTTTCATGATATTGATAAATATGCATATTTGACTCCATATACTGAACTACGACGGAGGGCCAATCTTCATCAGATCTTTTAAAAACATATACGATACACGATACATTGCATATCAGTTCCATGATTCGATTTCTGAAGCTATCAAAGGGATCATCATTTTCATTTGGGTTATAGTCTGGATGAGATAGTACAGATTCGAATTTTTTACCCCAGACACGCAACAAATATGTTGCAACAATAGCTGTTCTTTCTTCAGTTAGTTCTTCAATTAATTCGACAAAATCATAAAAGTGTGCGAGTCTATCAAAATATTCCATTATTACTTCTGGTACGTCTATGTTATGTAGAACATAATAGACGAATGATCTAAATTTATATCGCCATCGCGAATACGATCCTTCTGTGTATACATTCAAGCTATACAACAATTTATCAAATATCGTCCAACATTCAGTGTTAAATGAATAAATATCATGCAAGTCAATGATCTTGTCTATAAAACTCTCTTTATGCCTTGCATTCGCGTTAACATGTCTTCCGTAGTAATAGTTTAATATTCTTTTTATATCTTTTTCGTTTCTAGCCGTTTCAGGAAGGATATTTACTATTCGCGATCTCTCGTCTTCATCGTGAGCAAGGAAAATGTACCGCTTAATTCCAGGAAATGCTTTGTGAAAACTAACAAACTTGTACCACATATAATTTTTGATGCCGGGTAGTTCTTTGTCGCGTTTAATATGCTGCAAAGCCCATGCTTCCCTTTCACTTATATTAAGCATCTCATAATATTTCAGCCTATAAAACTCAATATTCATTTTAAATTCCACTCTACCATATTTTGTCTTATATATTTGTTTCATATAAGCATATATTTCATTAGAAGGAATTTTTGCAAGGATAAATTTGTAAGTATCATAAAAATTTAAAGACCAGTAGTCCCTAGAATATTTCGGTAGTAATCTTGGAGCTAATGACTCGACCTCCTTAGTTGTGAGATGCTTCACCAGTATGCCTTTATGCAGTATGTTTACATACAACAATGGATCCTTCAAAACTCTCTGTTTATGTTTTGTTATAATACTCTTTGAGATTCTTATTCCTAACCGTCGGCAGCAATACGGATATCTGGTATCATTTTGGATATGTTCTAAAATTTTAAGATATTCTTTTTCTGACACGGTGTACAAAAAGTGAAGCTCCACAATAATAGAATAGGAATAATCATGTGCCTCCAAGTAAGCTAGAGCAAGCTGATATGAAGTTCCAATGAATTGTTTGAAAAGTTTTAAACCGTGGATTTCAATACAACTTCCTATTTTTATTAAATCTAGTTTGAAATCATCCGGAGTGAAAACTAGAAACTTAGCTGCGTAATTATGTAGTCTAACATCTTTACAATACTTATAGAAATGTATAGCTCTATTAGCGTTCCTCACGTGCATAGAAATAGCCGTAAGCATGTTCCTTTTCATCTTTATTGACATGTGCGGAAATATATTGGTCTCGAGGTAGTCCGTGTTGATAAACTGGGAGTACTCATCAGCGTACATCCAAAAGCACTTGAGCGCTCGTGAGATATAGAACACATCCCCGCATTTCAATACTTCCAAAATATAATCAATATTCTTGTATTTCGACGCGAGATCAATTTTGAACAACTTGTCGACGTCACATTTCTCTGGTCGAGACTTGATTTCCTCAAAGTTAGTTTTCTTAGCGACAGCTTGAGAGACTCTCGAGTTAAAGTCCCGATGCCTTTCACCAAGATTATTTCCATTAAGAATTATCATATCCTGACTTGTTGGTTCTGAAAAAAACGGTGAATTTTGTTGTGTATCTTTTATTATATAATTAGAATACATTACTACTTGAAAATAATTTCATGCGCTGGTAAATATTGCTGGTAATAGGCGCGAGGAAAATTACTATAATTCAAGTCTTTTGTAATTATAAATGAGCATGAATTATAAAAGAAAGCATACCTACTGGTTTAAGAATGGATGAATAGTTTCCGTAGATCGTAGTGTAATGGAGAAAATCTAGAAAATCTTGTGCACTCTCACTAAAATGTATTTTTTAGTTCGATCATCCTATTTGCCAATATAAAAACTAGCCGAGGAATCAATCAGAACTATATGATTCTTCAGGTGTTTTTACATAGCAAATAGAGCAACATTTTTAGGTCGCATTTCCGCCAATTTACAGATAGATTTATTTATCTACCGGAGGCGGAAATTGCTATCGTAATTTCGTTGCCAAAATAACATAAGGCTACTACTATTAGGTACTATTACACATTTTTCCCTGCATTCTCTATGGATTACTACAGCAAAAAGTGTTATGACTATTTTTTTGTCTTCTCAAAATTCTAAGTCTAAATAAAATGTTACAGCTTTGATTATAATTAATAGTAGGCACTGCATAATAAACAGTACTATAATAAAAAAAAACTGTTCTTGTACTCCCACATTTAATTTCTATTAAGTATAACCTGTAAACCGCTAGTATTAAGCTGAGAATCCACTGCCACATGCGAGGTACCGAAGGGATGAGCAAGAAAAGCCCTTGAATTTAATTACTTTAGTACGTGACGCTAGGAAATTGAAGATATAGAATACCTACGTTGATCTTGTTTTTGATAATGATGATTACCTATTAGGTACCTACATCCCGAACTTTTTTTCGTTAAGGGTACGGAATGCTAAAAGGGTGTAAAGTGAAGTAACGGATGCGGCGTAACTTACATATAAATATTGTAGGTACATTTTATCACAAGATCTTAGCTTTGGCTATCTCAAAAAAACATTACAACTTATTTATTTATCCTTAAATTGTAATAACCTTAATATAAAATTATTACAATGGTCGGACTTAAATTGTTGATGGCATTCTCCACCAGTTAACCTTGAAGCTAGTGAAATATGTAATTAACTTCATTGGCGAAAAATATTTAATTTTGGTGTAGGTAAATGTAATAAAAAAATTCCAATAACTTTCGCACGAATGGAACGCTTGGACATTTCTTCAATGCATCTGACAATTTTCCAATAACAAAATGATTACTTACCAAGGCAGGTTAAAAGTAATATTGAGGATTTAATTTTTTTAATAATGATAAAATAAACTCACAATAATTATTGATAGTATGCGTCCGCGCGCAGTTTTCCACTGATTTCATCATTTCTTATCGCTCTCACAATTTTGAAGAGTAAGTAAGTACCTACAATCGAACTCCAACATTAGGTAGGTACCTAATAATAAAATGAATAATGTTCCCGTCTCACGCATGACGCAATTTTCCTGATGGTTACAAGTATAGCTCTGGCCAAAGAACTTGGCAAGCCGTAAGAAAGAGACAGATAGATGCGCAGAAGTCGTTTTTAGGTACCGGGGGATCGTGATTGGCTCATTAACTAAAAAACGAACTTCTGCGCATCTATCTGTCTCTTTTCCACCTGGTCAAGATGCTTGGCCTAGCCTATATCTACTCTATATTCAACTACCTTGTAACCCCAGGGGCTAGCCTGGGTCCGGGATACATGTTTATGTATAAACTACCCTTTGCTTGCGGCTTCGTTCACGTTGCGGGTATTATCCAATCTTCAATTTCAATTCAATCAGTCGTAATTTAACGAAGTTTCATACAAAATTTCATCCCCTATTTTATGACTTATTAAGGATGGAATTTATCTAAATCTTTTTCTGCGCCTGTGCGTTGATAGACTAGTCAGTCAGTCAATCACCTTTTCGTTTTATATATTTAGAAAGAAAAAATACATAGGTAGGTACAGTCATATTTTTGGGGGATAGATATAAGAGGTAAGCGTGATTAAGCGTTTATTAATCTTTAGTAATAGATATAAGTTAAATCCACACTTTAGCACTACAAAATTATTATTTTATTCATCGCCCATCTCAGAGTAAACTTTTCAATTTCAAAAACAAAACTATTTTTTTTTCTTTGATTTCAATATTTGGTAGATGCGTCTTTTTTCAGTACTACGGCAGAGTAGGTAATCTACGTATCTCTTCATAACATCGGGATAAATAGATAAAATAACAATTAACACTTAAGGCTGGAAACAGTGCTAGGCCGACGGTCGGTCCGTACCGTCGGTCAGCGTAGCAATCCGTACAAAATGACGTGCGGACTTGCATAGATATTGCACTGTTTCCAGCCTAAGGTCGTGAGCGTTGTAACTAACTATAAAGCAATAGCTACACCCATGGATAATCCAGTTATATTCCCACAGACTCTCTCGACGGATGCTGGTTCATGTTTCCACCTAACTACGGGTCCATCGCCGGCATCAGCTACTTAGACCCGCTCACAGTCAACGAGTATCGCTACACGTGCCAAGGGACGGGTGGCAACAAGGTATTCTGATTGGTTACTTAAGTAATTACTTGAGATATTGAGAGGTCTTGTACAGTGATCTAAAGTTGGATTTTTTGCACTTTATAGGTCAGTTAAATTATACGTCCTTCATTATTTAAAATACGCCCTTTGTTATAAATATAAAAATAATTCGATATTAATAAACTTACTATGAAATTACTTACTGAACTTACTATGGGCTTAATTTATTCAGTGAAGTCACTAATACTGAGTAATTTCATTAAATTGATTATTATTATACGAAACCCTAAAAATAAAAGAGACGTCGAATATTTCAAACTCTTTTGAAACATTCTACCATTTTAAAATGTATATTCCTCTAATGAAAGTAATTCCTAACCTCCTCAATAAAGTATAAAAAATAAGTAAAATGTGTTTTCCCAGGGTCTATACTGGTACCCGCAATGGATGGGCACCCCACCGCATCACCCGTACCCGCAAGCTGGGGACGTACCGCAAGGAATGACCGGTTCTATCCCCGGGCCGGTGTACCCGCATCAGATGGGACCGGACCCGCCTGTGGGCCCTGGGCGGTCGTAGTCATAATTATCAATATACATGTTATAAAAGATACGGCTTTTTATTCTGCTGACCTGTGTTTCTGTATAGATATTTTTTATAATACACTAGTTTCCGTCCGCGGCTTCGCCCGCGTAGAATTTGATCAACCCCGCGGGATTTCCGGGATTAAAAAAAAATAGAATACGTTATCCAAGTTACAATTTATGTGTGCCAAATTTCATCAAAATTGGTTCTTTAATTTTTGCGTAACAAATAAACATACAACTTTTGCATTTATAATAATAATTATTAGTAGGATTTGTTAATTAATGATGCAAACATAGGAGATATCTAGGATGGGGAAATAATATAATTTTAGTAATTTTAAAAACCATACGCCATTTTATACGTATAGTTGCTGATATAATAAAATATATCATACGCCCTTTGGGTACAAAAAAAATATATCTTTCCAATTTTTAATAACTTTATTCATAGTCTTAATAATCATAATTTACACAAACATAACGAAATCTAACGCCCACACGCTAGTAGAGCGACGTACATAACTAATTTAACATATATACTGTCGGCCACAAACTAATCTGTACTCTATTGCACATAAAATATGATCTGCTATCCAAAACATTCCAAAATGGCTTGTATTTCAAATACAATCGCCGACAGTAAATACTAATGTGCTTAAAACTATTGATTTTATAAAGGAATATCACATACATTATACAAACTGAATAGGTAGGTATTTTCGAGTTCACTTTTAAATGTATGTCACAATTAAATATAATATTAGGTGCCATATAGATTCATAAATCAAATTATGTAGTATCTTCTCACACGACCATACTCGATGCTTGTTTTATACAATACTCATGGTTTTCAATGTTACTATTCTATTATATTGTGACATACGTCTATATTTCCATTAATTAAATTATTATAATTCCATAATTTAACGCAACATCAAAAATACTTATCATTATTTTGTTAATATACTAAACTAAAGCATATATTTAGCAGGTGATGTGTTTATATCGAGATATTGTATAATTAAAACGCAACTATAAATATAGGCAGTAAGGTTTAAAATCGTAGTAGCAAGGAAATCGTTGTCATACATGACTAAGAAAATAAATGTTGATCAATGGATAATCAATGATTAAAATTACAGTGTAGCACAAATCTATCCAAAATTATTTTCAAACTTTAATGTGTGGACGTCTTTATTTTTACAGTAAATTGGAGAAATTTCGACATTGGAAATAATTTAATAAAAAAGACGTAAAAACCTTTACGTAGAAATAATCAATATGTCAATTTATATAAACAAAAATAAATTGCAGACGTATTTGGGTGATTAACAAGAAGTCCAATTGCACATTATTGGTCGGAATTCCACCAATCACAAGAGTATTACTAGCTTTACATGTTTTTTTAATGATTATTATGTTATGGGCGTATGTTCTGGGTCCAGTCTGATACAGAGAGTGGCATAACTACATGAGGATGTTAAAATCTATTTGTGCATCTACAACAAGGAGTCGAATGCCTGAACCAATGCTTATTAAGTAAAACGCATATAACCTGACGAGATGAGGTTACTTTATCTTCTCATTAAGCATGAAACAAACAATATGCGAAAATTAATTTTAGGTATTACGACTTAGAATAAACTAAAAATAAATGCAACAAGGGTTAAAAATAATAGTTTCATGATAGTCTTATAGTATTATTTACGATTGAGAATATTGAGTCCTACTTGACAGCGTAATGTACAAATTATAGAGATAAAAAAGATGCTCAATCTATACACCAATGGATATACGACTATACGCCCTTTTTATAATTTGTACATTATGTTTTGGGTAAACTCAACATTCATATTAAATTTTAAAATTTCGCTCTGCTTTGACGGTTTTAAATACAATGGATATTGTTTATATTAAGTTACACATTTTGACCAGATAAATAAATTTTTGAAACGTAAGAATTTAATGGATAGGTACTGATTCTATTAAATATAATAAATTAATCAAATATCCTAATATCTTGATATTGTAATGAAAATATAACTGACAGTAATTCGGATAAAACAAATAGTTGTACAGAAAAGTAATTGTTCACAAAACATGGAAACGAGCACAGTTGCATACCAGAAGACCAGAAACAAAGGAATCAACAACAGATAATAAATAAAAAAAATATATGATAAAAAATAACCAAAAATTGCTATTACATTAGTCAATCAAGTCAATATGACCAACGGATTCAATCTTACTAGGCGCCGTCATTTAACTAATGTTTTTGTATCATTATACAGAATATGCTGGATTTCATGTATTCAAATATATGTAAATATAGGCATAGGCAGCCAAAAAATATTTAACTCAAAATAAAGTAGTGATATATTTTTAAAAATATCATTACATATATCTATTTTTTTTGCATAGCATCTAACGTTTCTCTTATTAACTTGATCGGTTTTATACATTATCGCAGACAACCAAACAAGAACATTATAAGTACTAAGTTGGTACTTTAATGTGTATTATTAAAATATTGTTGTAATGTTATAACGTAAATTTATATAAGGTAATAACCAGCTTTGTTTCATATTAAACTCATTTGTAAATGTTTTAAAACACTCAATCGAACATAAATTATTTTTTTGAGTATACTTCAAGAGCTATTAATCTATCCATCAATGTGTTCATATAAATATTTTGTGATAATTTTGTTGCATAATGTTTAACAATTTTTTGGAAGCTTGCTAATTATTTTTGTATAATACAGATATTATTTTTCTACGCTCAATGCGGTAGCGAAGCATTTTAACAAGATTTTTTTTATATTCATCAAATAAAGCACAATTGATTTACACTATCATCTTTATGTATGAAAAAAGGGTAGTATTTCAGTCCAATTTAAATCATCATTACTGAAAACTTATTTCAAACATTCATCACATCATTTTTTATTTTAATATTTATGCGGTGTATAAGGCTTCTCTTTT
>DWKA01000669.1:0-15202 GCA_018249155.1 Panoquina ocola ocola
TACATGCACACAGTGTAGATGTAGTAGTTTAAATTTACTCTATGATATCATGCCAGCTTTCGTTAACCGACCTATACATTTTGTAGTTTATTAGAGTTTTGGGCGTATGCTTGTGCGTATGACAAATAGATGTTTCCTTGGATGTTTCACATCAAAACACAAGGAACTTATAACAGAACACAGATCACCCCCAATAGATACCGCATTGAAGGTGATCTGTGTAACAGAACAATTTTACAAGGAAGTGTAATTCGATGAGACAAAGGGTTATAAATAAAACAAATAAGGGGAGTCGATGACAACTCGCTTATTTATTTTTTCAAATATTTACTTAACAAAGTAACCTAATTTTTTTGACTTCTTTACTATAATCTATAATAAAATTATAAACCGATTCAAAAATAATTTCAGTTTTATTTTAAGTTACATTCAAGTTTAAGCACTTTACGAATGAAAAGTGTACGGTTTTATAATCTGTAATTTTGACAACAGTCTATGCTTACATGGCCGATGTTTCATTCATTTGAAGCTTCCTTTTCTTTCTCTGTCGCATAGGTACCTACCTATCTACGTACGGGCGGTCGTCGTTCGAGATATCCGTATAAATTATTAAATGAAGGTGCTATAAGTGTGAATTTTATGAAAAAGCTGTAGGTTATAAATTGTTAAATAATGATCTTACTGGAGATCAACAATAGAATTATAGAAGAAACTCTTACAGTTAAATATAAAAATGCACTGGCGCGGTGAGTACGTTACGCTTAGAAAGTTTACCTGTTTTTCTGTTCGTTGTGCGATTACCGCGACGGAGGCACACTATCTTAACTTCACGCTTCTTACTCATATCCTAATATTGTCGAATTTTGTTATCGGCATAATTTTTTACCATAACCCCATTTTCGGAAGCAACATGACAAATGTCAAATACCATTATAATTATTTAGGGTGGGCCCACACGTAGACTCGTAACAGTAAGAATTTCGCATAACATTGCATATAAGACTACATCTGCTGCATATTTTTCCTTACACAGTATGAGCTCAAGGCGATATGGTGTATGTCAGCATGGATGAGTCATATGGGTTGTTTGTATGTACTTGCGGTGCGCGGAAATATCCTGTACAATGTTTTTGGATACCATCGGTAGTAAACAGTGTACTGGGCAATTTATATGTGTTATTGATAGTTATGTATGTGGTTGTGTGAAGGCAGATAGGCTCACATTACAGGATATGAGCAATGATGCTGGTGCAGTAACTTTGGTGGGTCAATGATATTAAAGTTATAATAATAATATTGTGGAGTGTACAATGTGATGTATTTTATCATAGTGATGTAGTTTGTTGAATCTTTTCCCCCAAATATAAGCACTATATTTAGTAAGATATGGGATAATGTAGAATGTAGACTATTGATAATTTGTAGATTATTATTTCATGTTATTTATTTTTTCAGTTTAAAGCCTGAGTCTATAGATGTGACAGTTGCAGATTTTGACGGAGTACTCTTTCATATATCCAATGTCAATGGAGACAAAACCAAAGTTAGGGTGAGTAGATAAATTTTTATTAATTGGGAAAATTTATGTTGGTAATTAATGGGGGGGCATGAAATTTTTTTTTTAAATTAGGTCATAAATGTAAAGTATATTTTGAATAATTGATGTTACCCTATTTTAGTATACTAGTAGCGAGGGGTCATATAAGGGAATGACCTTTGTCAAGGTCATATCACTATGCAGCTAATATTTATACACTGGATTATATTCAATTGATCTTCCTAATAAACATTTCTATACATCATACAAGGAGATATAGCATATTTGTTATATTCATATTTATCATTCTTTTGATTGTTGACATTTAATTGAAAGTACCAAAATACGTATTGTGCTATATTATTATAATCCTTATAACAGTTTATTACTAAAATGGAATATCTATAAAGAATACTGTTATTAAAGTACATATACTTCTCTTGTTTTAGTACATAATCAATGTTACTTCCCTTGACCTGTGTGCAATGAAGCAATAAAAAAATGCATACCTTTATTGAAACTGAATTTATGTTTACTATTTATATTTAATCAACATACAATTAACATTTTAATATCAAACATTTTCATTAACCAAATGTATCAATTTAATTATTCATCGATGATGTCATACCTACCTCATGTTCTGCCCTCTGTAAACTATAATGTCATTTGTGTTGTTTGATATTGAAATTATTTTTTCTTTATTGTTTGCAGTAAAATATCCTTTTTATAACTTCATATTATGGATTAAAGAATGTTGTGATACCGCAAATAGATAGTTTGATAGATCACCACACTATTTCTATGTTTCATAGTACCATGGGCTTACCTAGCTGATGACCTAGTTGGGTAGTATTAATTTTTTTGGCTAAAGGCATGCAAATAAATTTAAAAGGGCAATGGTAGGCTCATACTGAAAAGCATGAAAATCCAGGACAGGCACTGCCTATTGATAGTACAACATTGCATGATGTGAAAGTAGCTACAAAATATTACTTAAATTTTTATTACAGGTTAGTATATCATTGAAGTTCTATAAGCAGTTAGAAGAGCATGGGGCAGATGAACTGCTTAAAAGGGTCTACGGCTCACTCCTTACAGAAGCAGAATCTGGTAAGAATCAGTCCCTGACATTAAACTTCTAATATAATGTGAATATTTTTATTCAATCAATTGTTTTAATTTAATCTACTGAAAAACATTTTAACTTATAAATGGGTCACAGATTTTAGTTTAGTGGGTCAGTGAGTAACCAATGTGAAATCAATAATAATATTCATTTTTAATATTCGTCAGATTTTTCCTATTTTTAATAGCCTACTATTAATACCTGCTAATTAACAACTGCTGAAAATTTTGTAAACTTAAAGATACATGAAATCTTCCGAATAGAAAATCCTTTAAAAATTTTATTTCTTATAAAGATGATAATAAATTAAATGTATAATAACAAATGGTGCTCTATCTAAATTACTTTATAAATACGTATTGGACTTGTATATTCAGTATATAAGTGGAACATTAGGTAATATACATGCATTGTGGTGCAAGTAATCATTGGAGCATTCATTACACAGTCCATAAACTTCACTGACAAGTGAATAATTGATTCATTTAAGTAACCTATAATAAGAGGTATATTGAATCATTGTAGGATAATAATACAAAGATGTGATTTTATTATTAGTATTTTGTAGGGATATAAGTTTGTTGACAAATAAATATTTTATTAATAAACATAAGATAAGTGTTAAGTGTTTGTATACAATTCTTTATTGTAATTTGAAATACAGATTTATAGTTTAGCACTTCCAATACAAACAAGTATATAAAATCCTTTTAATTCCATATTAATTAGTATAGGTTTATTTATAATACACTTCATTGGGGTTCAGTAACAAAGTTTTTAGTAAATCTGTACAAATAATAAGTGCCACAATGAAATATTTCAAGAGAAAATAGATAAAGTATTTTTGTAGCTTCCTGCCCGTTACCTAAAATTTTGTATTTTTGATAAACACTCACTGGACACCTATCAAATTCCAGATAAGATTATAGTGCTTTATCTAGGTATGGGCTTGGATAAGATATATTTTATATTTTTTTCATATTTTTGGTAAATAATATTGTTCTGATATAATTAAGTTATTTTTAGTCAAATCACTTAATTTGCTTTTCAAAATAAATAACTGGGGTAGTAAACAGGAAAGGACAGTTGTACAGTTATTACTACACTATATAATTATACTATATCAAATACATAATAACATACAAAGCCATATTAGTAATTAATTATTTAAGTGGTTGAATTTTGACCATAGTTATTATTGAAAATTTGAGGAAAACCTATGAATATGTATAACTTATCCATTTTATTTTGCCATACAATTGTTACCTACTTACATAAAAAAGTTAAGAAAGAGCTCAGTACCATCATGAATGATATGTATATTTTTTAACGATTACACAAAACTAAAATAGCACAACCTGAGCAGAGAAGCTAGGATTTCAGTAAAAGATAAGCAATTAATGCTCTAAGTTATTCATTATCTTATTAATGTTATCAGGATACAATGTATCGGTACTGCTGGACATGGAGAATATCCCGGAGGACTGGGAGGCCATAGTAAAGAAAGTGGGCCTCCTCAAACGGAACTGCTTCGCTTCGGTGTTCGAGCGCTACTTCAGGCTGCAAGAGGACGGTGACGTCAGCCACAAGCGCGCCGTTATCAACTACCGGCAAGATGAGACGCTGTTAGTATATTTATTATTACTAGATAGATACATATATGCAGGAATAGTTTAAAAGTCTAAACGATTTTCTGTTCACGTTCCATAGATGTATCGCTATGTATCGATGTATGTATGAATGCCATTCCCATTCGTTTTCTGAGCGTGAGCAAAAACAGAAAAGATTTTGTATATGCCCTCTGCAGTTACTATGGCAGTCATCAAGTGTTATCCTAAGTCCAATTCATAATATGTAACATTGTAACTAAGATTTAATTTATTATGGATGATGATTAATATGAATTTAAATATACACAATTGTTACCTTACAAATAAGCAATTTGATCCAACTGCTATAATTTTGTATGTTAAAGCGTGTTCAGAATACTAGCATTAAAGAGACCAGTGTAATAAGAGCCATATGTCGCAGGTACGTGGAGGCGCAAGAGGACCGCGTGACGGTGGTGTTCTCCACGGTGTTCCGGCACGAGGACGACATGGTGATCGGCAAGGTGTTCATGCAGGAGCTCAAGGAGGGCCGGAGAGCGTCGCATACCGCGCCGCAGGTACACACACACACACATGCATGCATACAAATACGCACGCACGCATGCATATACGCACGTACACGTACACACGCACGCATGCATACACAAACACGTACACGTACGCACGCACGCACGCATATACACATACACACACTCAACATTATATACACTACACCAACGAATTTACAGATAATTATTATCATCATCATCATCATAGCCCATAGTTGTCCCACTATTGGGCTCGGGTCTTCTCTCCCAATGTGAGTGGTACAGGCCGTAGTCCACCACAGTCGCCAAGTGCAGATTTGCAGACTTCACACATACAAATACACATACACATACAAAATTGTAGTGTACTGATTAATGTCAGTCAATGGTAATAATAAAAAGTTTTCGTAAGGTAACTGTAAAATACATACAGATTTCCGTATTGCTGTCATATTCCATCACATGTTCATAACATAGTAAAGATTTAAAATTTCACGGTCATTATTTGTTTTCTGTTCAATGAATGGCCATTGTTACTTGTAATGTTATTGTTTTTCGTTAGCTCCTCTAGAACAATATGAATAGCGTTTAATTATTGACAGATTAATCTAATGTCTTATGGCGTACGTACTGGCGTGGGGTAAAGTAGCTGAAATGTATGCACTAAAAAAGACAACTTACAATAACCCTGCCATCGAAGCTGGGAGTCCCGAGTTAGATTCCGGGACTAGATAGATGTTTATGTGTTAGATAAATGTTTGTTCTCGAGTTATAGGTGTTTATGATGTCATAAAGAATCTTATTGCGGAGGTATGAGTGTGGAATCGTTCGTTATTATTGTTTATTATTATTAATGATTCCCGTGTTTGTATTTGCAGGTATTATTTTCACACAGGGAGCCTCCTCTCGAACTGGTGGACACTGAAGCCAGAGTAGGGGAAAATATCAGTTACGTTACTTTTGGTGAGTAGCTAGTACTGTTTATATGTATTATAATGTTGATTGTCATTATGGAGTCCCAGGTTCGAAATATGTATCAAATTTGCTTATTAGAAATTATTATTATGGTAAAGCATCAGAGGATGACTACAAACTTAATATTGTGCACCTAATTAATTTAAAGTCATAAAGTCACTTATCGCACGAGATTAAAAGATTTCCCAGCTTAAAATATAGTGTCCCTATGTTACTTGTCTGTAGCATACAAGAGGCCACATGGTGTTTAAACTCGTTTGGTCTAGCACAAATATTACGTCATTCTGATACGATGTAATGGTTTATCTTTGGGTTACGCGAATCGATTTGATATCGCATGGTAATATTTCTGGTTACTGATAGGTATTTATTTGTTCTTAAAGGAAATATATAATTTCCTTCGTATACTTACCACTGTTTCTCGCAAAGCGTTTGTCATGGACAAGGAACTTGGCAAGAATCTGAAAGAGACAAGTAAATGCACAGTACAAAAAGTAGAGCAAAACGACTTCTGCGCAACTAATGTCTCTTTCTACGTCTTGCCTAGTTCCTTGTCAATGATAGTAACGTGGAGTCATACGAAATATGGGGGGGGGGGGGCAATTGCCTGGTTACGCCCGTAACTGTAGATGTTTTGAGGTTGACCTTGACCTTAATATCTGTGTGTGTGCGTGCAGGCCCGTAACTGTAGATGTTTTCAGGTTGACCTTGATCTTAATGCCTCTGTCTATCTGTGTGTGTGCGTGCAGTACTGTTCCCGCGGCACACGTGCGCGGCGGCGCGCGACAACACCATCGACCTGCTGCACATGTTCCGCGACTACCTGCACTACCACATCAAGTGCTCGAAGGTGTACGTACACTCGCGCATGCGCGCCAAGGCCGGCGACCTGCTCAAGGTGCTGAACCGCGCGCGCCCGCAGACCGCCGCGCGCCCGCAGGATCGCAAGACTATCACGTATGATGAAGTTTTTTTTTTTATACTTGTATGAGAAACCGAAAAGTTGTTGAGTGTAATGGAATGGGATTGGATGCGTACACCTTAGACTGTGTCTCTACTTACGGTCAGGTGGAACTGTTATCGAGCATTGACATAGACTTATAATTAATGATAAATAACAAGCACAGGATTTACGGAAAAATACTAACGCCCACCGTTACCTTGCTACAGCCAAGGAACTTGGCAAGAATATTAAAGAGATAGATGCGCAGAACAAAAAACGACTTCTGCGTATCTAATGTCACTTTCTACGTCTTTCCAAGTTACTCACCCGTGACTATATTTATCAAGCAACAAAACGGAATAGCTGTCTTATGCTGCTGTGCCTTTCGAAGCGAGGGTATACACGTTGATCTCTACAGAATGGGGTATATTGTAGCTCATAATGGTAGGTATTTTAATAGTAATTTTGTTTTCTAATAATGTTTGTGTGATATTCGCAGGGGAAGAACATTCGTAAGGCGAGATTGAGTGTTCCGGCTCGGCGGGGCGGCCCGGCCCCGCGGACCCACAATGTGCGTATTTCCCGTATCCACCGTTCACTGGACGATCACGAACACCACTATCGATGTATCCGGATTATTGGTCACAAACTATTTATAATTGTACTCCAGCGTGACGCGTCTACAAGTTTATTGCCAAATATTCTGCTCAATATTTAAAATTCTGAATTCATTTCTATTACATTCATAGACGAAATGTGCACATTGTAGTATTAATACGTATCGTGAACCGTTCGAGCCTAACCTAGAAGTCGATTGATCGAAGCGAGTAAAGTTGCCGTAGTTGTTGTTGATGAGGAAATTATGATTTATTATATGAGAGTTCTATTTATAGCGGGGGGCTCGCTCGCGCCGGCGCTCGGGTTCCTAACTTGTCCGACCGTTGTCACGTACACACGTACGTAGGGCCGGCGACCGTTTCCTCGCGGGTATCATGTATCATAAAATGTAGCCTATACTTATGTTTCGAATTAAACGCTCTTGTAAAAATGTAATGAGACAGGTATCATGCACAAAGTCTTACGAATTTGTTTATTTTTAATTGTACTCTACACTACTCCTGTAATTAGTTCTGTAACGCTATGCAATATACGAACAATAATTGTTATGAAATTTACACTCTTATATGTTTTTAGGTAGGTCCCATTCAATTATTACTATGTAAGTGAAAGTGTATAAATATTCCTCAATAGATTGTTCAGTAGCGGGGAGCTCGGCGAGTTGATGGCCTTATTTACGGAGAAGTTGAGTTGTCGGTTCGCGTCGTTGTGCGACGCACTTCTTCATCCTACTTAAATTCCACATGCATTTATTTTAACTCGGCGAGAGTGACCTCGACTTACTATTGTTAACTTTTTAAGAGATTTTCTTGTGAATTTTTAATGTAGTGTCATCCAATTAATAGCGATCACTGTTTTTTAATGTACAAGTGGACACGATTTCGTACGATGTTTTTACGTTGCGCTTCGAATTGCTCAACCGTGTTCGGCACTGAGCTGGGACGAGGGACGTGTGACAGCGATAGAACGTCAACTGTTAACCCTGGGGACCGATTTTGGCGACTTTACAACGTGGCATCCATTTTTGACCGTCACATATTTAACAATGAGACATATTTTACTAGTATAAGTAAAATATATTTAAATAATTTTTTTGTCGAAAGATTTTATCGTAATCAAATTGAATGCCAAAATCGGTCCCCAGGGTGAAGTTAAGAAGTAATATATGCTATTAGGGATAAGATAAGACGTGGATGTGGAACGGATTGATGGACTGGTAGGCTAACAAATGGTTTGCTCGGGTGTGGAACGTTTTAATGTAATTCACTAAGTCATACATTGTAATGTCGATCGCGTGACGTGACATAATTATAATTAACATGACAGTTTTGGCTGGCGACACCAGACACGAGTTTGTTCGGTAAGGATGGAATATTAATAAAAGCATGTAGGAACAATTAACTATTTAAAACAATGTAGCTAACTTGAATTTTATGTAATTTTAATTTGCAAGATGTATTATTTATGTATCATAAAGTGTAAGTTAATGTTGCTTTAAAGTTATCGCTTACGATGGATCATTGTTGGTACCGCGACCGCTCGCGCCGGTCGTTATTGTGAATATGTAATTATTCTTGTGATCTAAAATCCGTTTATACTGTATTTTTTATTTTCTAGATTAAAGAAAACATCTTACTGCAACACTATTTATTTATTTTCCTCCTAATAACAAATTATACATTTGTCTATTTCACTAACTGTGTGCAGAGGGATTTACTATATCAGCTAAGATTCTACTTAATAAAGCAGAAGACTTGTTTTTACACATAATAATGTTAAAGTAGTAAATAAGGCTCTATAAGTGCTTGTTTACCACTGCCGAGTACGGGCAAATATAAAAATTACATACTAAATAACAATATTTCATATAAACAGGTTAGTGCTGGCGGACGGAATAGCGACGAAGCGAGTAAATTGGTGACAATCTAAATTCAACCTAAAATGCTCCATGTAAAAACTAAATTAAATTGCTGACAGGTGGCTCGAAGAGCGGCAAAGCGGAACGCTCCGCTCATAATCTCGCGTCAAATCGCTTCTTAAGTCAGCACTGACTCTAACATATAACATCTACACCGGAAGAATGCTAGATTTGAAGCTTTAATCAATTCGAAGACTAAAGGCTTCTATGGAATGCCTGCAATCCATTAAAAGTCCATTCTGCCAGTGGACGGAGTGGGTGAAGTTGGGGATTTAGGCTGTAGTTTGGACAAGTGGGCAACCTTGGTCGCAAACTTGACGAAATTTATGCCAGAAACTTGCGGTTCGGGTTGTTGGCTGCCCTCTGCCTGGAACGATGCCTCTAGGGAACCTGGAATATAAACAATCTATATTTCTGTATAAACCTGGTAAAATCTGAAGCAAACTTAATTTTTTGCCACTTCTTAAATCTTATCTATTAAAGATTGCCTACAACAGCATTCTACAACTAATAAAAAATGATGGATGTATGGGTGTTTAATGGCATGGAAATTTCAATGCTGTACCCAGTTTTGGTTTGATAAAATCTTTACTCTCTAATTATTGTACAGGTACTTTTAAAGTGGTTTGCCAAAGCTAAAAACTTTCCGAAATTAAAGTATGAAGTCCGAAAACTATACGAAGTAACACAATTTTAAATACCTGCATTATTAAACGAAGTTACTTATATCCACTTAGCATAATTGAATAGATCAGAGGGGCAGATAGTCGGTGAGTGCAAAATAATACAAATGCAAATGGTTATATGCTGGAAAGAGACAACAGTAAGGTCAGTAAGTACTACTCACTCTGCTGCGGGGACACGACGGAACTGGCCGGTGGACCTTGCTGGTTGTCACTCTCCATGATGTGCAACTTCTCATGAAGCAGTTTCAGAGCTAACAGAAATATTTCGTACTCAATTAAAACACTCATTTAAATGTATCTATCTTATCTAGATCTAGACTAAAAATGTTCAAACAATGCAAGCGTTTTGCTTGGCAGTTTCCTTATTGTATACAAAGATATTTTATCATTATATAAATACTGGTAAATTTTACATTAGTGGAAGCACAATATAAGATTGCGTTTATATTGTAATAGCTACTTATAAAATAACTAAATATAAATAAATACATTAGATGAAGCAGTTGTGGGTACTTTTATACTGGTACATATAAAATCATACTACGCCATCGCTTAAACAACTACGATGATGTCTTGAAAGAAGTTTCAAGAATCACTTTACTGCTATTACTTTATTGCAGTTAGTAATTCAAACGTGAGATCTTTTAAAGTAAAAAATTACCCAGTTTATAAATATCGTCGAGATTGAACTGAATGGTATAAACTAGCGACCTTAGACATAAGACCGTCTATTATTCAGTCGCATACACCACGAGTAGAGGGGACTCTACTGAGGATGGATGTCCCTTATCGACATCCCAAAACGTGTACGGATGCATAGAACAAGTCGGTTTAAGAAGTCACTATTAGAAAACCCTCAGTAAAACGATACGGTACAACAAGAATTAAATTCATGTGCATAGTAAACGAGCTAGTTTAATGCCTTCAACTGGGAGGGTGACGTTAGCAAGCAAAGAATGCTCAAAGCAGTACATTTATAATGTCCCGAGCTCATGCATAATAAAGTACGAACTCTGTAAGTGCTGTTCGGAACTCGGTCGAGAGGCTGTGTCGCATTAATATTGAAACAGTTACGAAATAATACTAGTATTGGTGGTGACTTTTGGGTATTTATATTGCAATCTTAAGTCAATCACACAGTTAAGTAGGTATTAAGTATTAAGGTATCTAGGTATTGAGTAGGCAAAATTGGGGCAAGTCCTCTTAGTATCTTCTTACTATAGAAAGTGTCTTCGGAATTAGGTCGGCAAGATTCATCTTTTTTGTCGATGCGGAATCTCCGAAGCTTTAAAAGGTTTTTAAAAATATAAATAGGCAACCTATAAGTAAAGATCTATTAGGTGTTGAATAGGCATAAAATAACACATCTATTCTGATTACTCATATAACAATTAAACTATTATAATACGCTTGTTCCAGTTTAAATTATTGGGCTTTTACTAGATAAGTGCGTTTTGCAGGTTTTACTGTCTAATTCTGTTTCACCTTCCACCTTCAGATGGTAGGTATTATAGTGAAGAGTTACGCTGCTCAAGAATGAGAGGTAGGTAAACCTCCCAATAATATTTGTAATAAATTATTTTGTAGTTTGTTTACTTTATTGTACCGAACCCTCTATACTCGAGTGCGACTTGCACTTGGCTGAACGATCTCAACGGAGAAGTGTTGTTATTTCCGATTTGATGCGATGCGACAAGTCAGAATGTCAGGGAAAAAGAAAAATTTCGTGAACATAATATATTATTAAATGAAAATATAACTAAGTATATCTACAGGTATTTAGTTAATATTTTTATCACGATTATTTATTACCTGTCGTTAGCGACATAGTATCCATTTTGGAATCCTGTATGGTTTCCAGTTGCTCACGAAATTTAGTGGTGATCTTCCGTCGTTTATAATCTGCTTCGATCTGCTGCTTCGTGCGCGGGATCCGAAATCGAAAGCAGCAACATACCATTACAACTAAAAGTGAAAAGGCTAGTAAAATTTCACACACATCAGTAATAATTAATCCGCCTTCACTTTTTACTAAATTTATTCGGATACTCACTCAATGAGGTCATCCCCGCTAAACATAAGAATATAACTTGCCAGACCCTTAATTTTCCAATAATTTGCGTTTCAAGCCATTCTGGTTCTTCTGAATTTTTTATAACGTCCATCAAAGGATCCATTGTGTACACGAATCAAGATAACAAACTATGAACTAGATAAACTAGGACAGAGCAGCTAGTATGCGTCCGCAGAACACTCCAGTTGAAATAAAAACTAATTGTCCCAATTCCAAGGAGTGCTTGTTAATAGCCACACCTAGTATTATGTTATCAACCCTCGGCACTCCCCTAGAATTCTCATTTTAATTGAAGTCGCGTTAACTGCAAAACGGTTCATTCCCATTATTAGGGCTGTTTGTATTAGTTGACATAAGTTTAATAGGTGCATAATGCAAGGGTGTAATTTCGTTGTTAAGAAGTTATAGAAAACAAAAGTGTTAGGTTGTATACGGCATTGATTTAAAACTCGCGGGCTTACCCAGTTGTATTTCAATGTTGCCAGAAGTGTAATTCACACAATATAGTTTCAGATAAAGATTTTCGTGTACAGTGTTTTTAAAATGATTTTATTTTCAAAACGATAAAGTTATGATTATATCAGTAATAATAAAAGGCCTATAACACTCAATTAGTTACATCCATGTTACATCATAACCTAAATTACCTTTTATTTTTTAAAATAATGAACAATAGTGAAAATAAATATTATTCAATAAACGGTTTTGAGTGGTGATTGATTAAAAAAAGATTATTTTACAAAAATATACGCATAGTGGACAACGTTTATGAATGAACAAACAATTTAGTGTGTTTTTTTTTTGTAATGACAACATACCTTCGATCGTTTTTCTCTTTCGTTTGAAGACTGTTTCACCTTCCCGCAGAAAATAGGGTGTCGAATCTGTCCTATAACCTCCGATAAATTTATTACTATTCAAGATCAAAGATGCATCATTTATGATAATTGTGGTTTAATTCGTGTAAAGGCTGTTATAAGTGATGTTGTGTAAGATCGTTTACGTTCTTGCGGTTACTCTGTAGCGTTTTTAAAAATTAAACATGGCCTCGAACAGAGGAATTCAGATTGGATCCGCGTGGTTTCAACGAAAGCTGAACTTGAGGCCGCAGCACCGAGGTGTTCATTTGGTTACGGAGGAGATCCTAAAACAGGTGCCGGAGCTGGCGCAGTTCGCGGTCGGCCTCTGCCACATCCAGAGTGAGTACCAGCGTCGACACCTTGCCGCCGTCGCTGCATCCCCTCCCACCTGTGATGTTGTCCATGTTACCTGCGCCGGTTGCTCTTCAACGGTTTTAAGTGTGTTTCGAATCTTTGGGACGCCGAAAGAGCAACGACGCACCGTCCCCTCACACAGCTGATCTATTGTAAATATTGTTTCCAGTAATGCACACTTCGGCAAGTCTGGCACTGAACGAGAGTTGGGACCCAGACGTGAGGGACGACATGGAAATGATGCTCAACAAAATAGTGCCAGAGGGTCTCCCGTACCGACACTCGTGCGAAGGTCCCGATGACATGGTGAGTGCGCGATTACAAAATTTCGAATCTACTTCGGTGTGGCGTGTTGTGTCATCGTGCAATTGTTTTATCCATTGACATTTAAGTGTAAACATAAAGTAAATTGTGTTGAGGACTGTTGAAGTGTGTTTATCAACACTCCATACATTAAGTTTATGACCATTTGGTATCTAAACTTGGTTAATGCATCAGTACACATGAATGTGTTAATCTAATGCTTTGCATACCATATACTGATAATGTCGGGTCAGGGTAGGTTTGTTGCAATAGTATACAATAATTATCTTGACAGTGTTAAGTAAACAAGGTTATAATTATGAGTACTAAGCACATAATATATGTAGATTAAAATAAGTGTCCAATAAGTACATTAAAATGACTTATCAGAAACTGGATAGTTAACTATGAATGCCACAACAATAAAACTACTTTATAGTATAACTTTTATGTGGAATATTTTCATACACTGTATGTTCTTAGAATACAATTCATCATCACTTTAATTTTATTTACTCTTTTAATGCTTATATTTAATTAATACCGTTAATGCATTAACTTTGCAAACAAAAATAAATTGTAAGTATGTTTGCTAAAGGTGTGTTAATGTTCAATCATTAGTATTGTTTTGAAAATCTAGAACAATTTATCACAATTATAGCTATATTGGTTATTTAAAACGTAGGAATCTAGCACTAATTGAAAATTTTGTTTTCATGCAGCCTGCTCATGTGAAAGCCTGTTTTTTGGGTTCTTCACTGACAATTCCGATCACAGATGGGAAATTAAACCTAGGCACATGGCAAGGAGTGTGGTTATGTGAACATAGAAATCATGCAGGCAGCCGGAAGGTATAAACACTACAATTTTATACTTTTAGGCATAATAATTTTTCATAATTATTACTTGCTAGTGTTTACTCTTAACTTCTGCATCAATATCATATTATTACCCACAGGTGGACCATCAACATACACAATATTTTTTATAAATTTTTGTTTATTCTGATGTACCTATGAGCTATGTTATTCCAAAGTTTTATTAAAATCCATTTAGTAGTAGCCTGAAAGAGTAAATACATCCATTCATCCTCAAAAAAATTGCATTTATAATATTAAGAAAATAATGTATCTTTTCAACTTGGTCATTGGTGGTTGTTGATTTTATGTTGTGATTGACCATATGTAGCAGCAACCACTTCCATCAGATGGTCCAATGAATAATTTATATGCTATTGGAATAATATATATAAAAGACCTCTCAAACTTTCTTGGCAAGGTTCTAAGTTTTTTAATAACTAGATCTACCAATTATAAAGTTGGCAGATGGATATTATACAACATTGCCTTCACCTTACCAGTTTTGAATTTAGATACATTTAGTTTGCAATATCATATTTACCAAGTTATAAATTCTTGGTTTGTATATGTACCATGTTACAACATATTTGTCTATAAATATTATTCATAAAATTTATGCCTTTTACAAGTACCACAACAGGCCGTAACTTTATGTGTATTATTTGATTTCAAGTTCAGATATTGTAGGTGTAAATATTTTCGTACTTTTATAGTAATTCAGTAAATTAATCAACAAAATAGTAGAAGATCCCGCCATAACATCGATCTGCACCGAGCTGGTTAATGGACTAAACATATTTTTTATGTA